>JXXB01020339.1:0-12669 GCA_000956275.1 Anopheles koliensis | reverse complement strand
AGAGAGAGAGAGAGAGATAAATGGAGGTGTGTGTATGTAAAAATAAAATAAAGAGAATGAGGACAGCAAAATCATTTGCAAGTTATTAGTCATAGGAAAATAGACAAATTATTAGTCATAGGAAAAGGAATATTACCACATGTTTTCATCAGACATACACGAACCCTCCCACACACTATACGCACATGTATATAGCCCATTTTCGTAGATAAAACATTATTTTCCCCTTGTTTCTTGGTACTCAATCCTCTGTTCCTTATTTAGCTTCTTGGTTTTCCTGCGTTCACGTTCACATGTTTGCACTAATTTGTTTCTCTTTTTGTTTTTGAGTTCCACACGTACATCTAACCACCTAATACGTTTGGTTTACTCTCCTCTCTTTACAGCATTTCGTATGATTTTTGTTTCTCTTCGATTGAAAAAACAAATATTGTACGACCATTACACAACGCTTAGTAGAGGCTAGTATTTTAGACGGAATACTCTTCGTGACATGTTTCGTAGCACTTTTTTGTCTATGTATGTTTATGTTTTCTTCCTTCTGAGTTTTAATGTTTCTGTTGTTTTTGGACAAGTAGTTTTACTGTAATAAATCCACCACACACACATACACACGTTTAACATTGGATAGCCTGATATATTCATTTCTTATTTTGGATAACTGAATGTCTGAAACGCGTGATTTTTTCTTTTTGTTTCTGTGTACAGCCATGTGAATAATCAAAATAAAATAAGATTTATCACAACATGAATCCACCAGGCTCGGTAAGCGCATTGGTTATGCAAAGCAAAACTAAAGAAAAAACAATAAATTCAGTTCAGCAAAACAAACAGAAACCGTACGAGCAGACCACTTTAAATAAATAAAATCCTACCCAAGGCTAAAAGCAAGGAGGAAAACAAGAAAAAAGAAAAAGAAAAAAGGTGCTTCACTCCTGAAAAAATAAGCTGTTTGATGAAGAAGGCTTTTTGAATCCGTAATAATAGCTAATATTCCAACAATCATCGAAAGTGTGTCATGGCCGAGGGGTGGAGGGAGGGAGGGAGTGGGGGTTTGTTGTGTATACGCGTGTGTTACGATTTGTGAATAATATATCTCCAATTACGGGGAATAGAAGAAAATTGGATTATACAAGAAAAACGACAGCTCAAAATGCGTTTACGAAGAAACAAAAGAAGGCTAAAATGCTCTACGCCATTCTAGCAATAGCCTGTGAAAAAAGCAAAAATGTATTCACTAGTTCCATGCCCCGTCGTAGTCACGCGTTTTTTAATAGCTCATTTTGCACCCTGAAATCATCTTCTTCAACAGTTGTGTGCTCTTAGAGACGTTAACTATTTCTCTGTCTCTTTTTTAATCGTTCCGGATAAGTGTATGTGTGCGTGTGGGGGTGTGTTTGAGTGATATAGTTTACATTATTTCCTGCAGCGGACACGGAGGTCTCGTTTTACAAATATAAATACCTAACCCCTAGCAATTTCGTTAAATATGAAAAGTTCGATTCACAATAAATCCATGAATATATATTCATTAATCGTTTTCGTGCAAAAAATAGAGCTGCTGCGGCGACGGCGGCGTTGACAGCCTAAAAAAACTCGCACGTTTTAACAAACAAAAGCACGAGACAATTTCATCCAAATTTTAAGTTTTAATCCTACTGAACCGCTGTTAGCCCATTGTTTTTGTTTTTGTTTGTTTAAATTCCCCGCCTAAATGATTCCACGTTTCTATAAGGAACGTGTGCCTAAACGTATGGTGGCGGAGTTATTTCTACGCCTTTGTTTTGTTTCATTACGTTATCTGTACTATTCTGCTGCTTGTTGCTCATAAATCTACTACTCACGCTTATCCTTCAAGGATACATAATGCTCAGACAAACACACGCACATACATATACATCTACCAAAGAGAACATAAAGAGACAGAAAACATCCAATATGCATATGCATTGTGCATATTAAGCATTGTGATAATGCAAGTAAAACACCCTGCATCTTCTTTTGTACCGCACACAGCACAATGGTGGGCACCAGAAAAATATAACAGAAATCATAGTCAACATTTACACATCACATTGGTTCACGCTATCTTTCTTCCTACTACACTACAAAACTCTTCCAACTTTTCCAATTTTTGTGCGGTAATTTCGGTATGTGTTGTGTACACACACGTAACACGCACAACAAAAAAACACAAATGTAACAACAAATTTTTGATCGTGTTAGATCACCAAAAAACAAAGAAAAACCAAAAATGAAAGAAAACTCCTTGTACCTCATCCTCCTCTTTCTACGATTATCTACCCACCCGTTTTTTTTGTTTTTTGATAGCGTTTCAGCAAACAGTACCAGAACCAAAGCAGAGGTTCGGCTCCTATTGCGTAATGTACTACTCAACGGTTAGTCCTGCAAAAGGGTTGGGCCCATGATCAGACCAGATGATGCGCCGCGCCGTGGATTACGTTTGTAGATTTCACCTGCACAGCAGTTGATCAGAGTGTGTGTGTGTGCAGCTTATTTAGACTCATCCTGGTCCATTGGTTCCTCCGAATCTTCACATGACACGTCGGAAGTTCTGTTTTTAAAAGAATAATTATTAGTTTTCTAATTGAGAATATAATTCAAAAGTATATAGAACAATATTTGTCTGTAATAATTAAACATTGAACACCAATTGCTTACTTCAGCGTGATTGCATTTGCAGTGACAAGTGTGTAACGAATTTACAAAGGTAGTTTGACCAATAAATAAAATACAGTTATTGTAATCATCTTTCTGTTTGATTCCATATATAGTTTATACAGCTGATAAATGTAATAAATTAGCAAATATATCATTTTAATCCAGTTTCTAATATAATAGAACGGCCATTCTGTTTAAAAGAATTGCTGAGGTACAAAACACTATTGTAATGTTATGTTGGCAGAGCTTATCGAATACTGCATTTTTTACAGATAGTTTTACAGGCCTTTCGAACTGTATATTGATGTAACATTAAATGTATAATGTATCGAAATAAATGTCTAATTTATGCGCTATTATATAAAATATTATATTATAAAATATTGTTGCGCATAAATCAAATCAAGTTATTGTTGTGCATAAATCATCTAACTGCCAGTGTACCATTTTAATATCATCCTGAATACGTTTTAAAATACACTGTTGATACTCAGTGGTAGATGAGAAATAAGAAAAATATGGGTAGGACTTATGTAGCATTTGTCCACAGCACCTTATAAATCAATGACGATAGTTAAAATTTGTTGTTTGTTTCAATCTCCTATGAGAGACATTTTGTCAATGCAACACTCAGCGCATAATACATTCCAGTTACATTAAAGCACCTTTATTTATTCAGTTTAACGTAAATTTAAAATTTTTTGTCATGTTTCAAACGTTTGCCGAAAATCTTTCTAGTCTTAGTTTGATACAAACGGTGTTGAAATAAGATACTATTAATTAAATTGATCTTAAGGATTTATGTACAACAATATTCAATTAACTTTTGTACATTATTTACAACTGACTGTCAACCTATCCCATGTATATTAAAAAAAAATGAAAATTAATTCTAACGCATTGAAAACGGATTCTTTATATCAGCGTTGTTTTTTATTAATTTTTTATACAGGCATAACTACTGTAGACATGTTGATATCTTAAAAAAATAATGAAAATGCTCCAACATTTCTTTAATAGACTTAACACATTGTGATTTGATAAAAAAAATCGGTGTGCAGTAGCTTTTATCACATGCTACACGCTTGAGTTGCCGAAAACTGGCTACTCGAATTTGGATGTTTTGGCATTACTTGGTTCGTCAATATCTTACCTAAATTTTACCGAAAGCCGATAATATGTGATCTTACCTTTTCATGGTCTGCATGGAAAGTCCGGCCATCGCGGTGACTGCGTCCGACTCCTCGCGCTCGCTACTGTGTGCCTGCAGAGCGGACAGACTGACCGTGTGGGCGAGTCGCTTTACGCACGGCCAGTGCGACACCTGAATGGCAATGGTTTTTTGTAGAGTTTCGATCGCCGCCTGGCACGGTGGCCTGGCCAGCTCGGACGGTGCGATAGCGGACGTACCTTCGCCGAGCAGAGCCCGCACACACTCCTCAGCCGAATCGCAGATCGCGGGTAGATCGTACCCACCCTCCAGTGCGAGCACAATCTGGAAAAAAACGGAAGGCGACGGTAAAACGGAAATTGATGCATACTTTATACTTGTGTAAAAAAAAAACTTACTTTCCCGTTGGCAAGCTGCATCAGTTCACGCGTCAAATGGCCGAAGCAGGCGGGCGACACGACGTACCCACCGAGCGGAGCAGGATGTCCAACGGCTGCGTCAAATCCAGCCGAAACGAGCACCAGGTCCGGTGCAAAATCGCGAGCAATAGGCATCACAACCGTCCGGAAGGCGGCCAAATATTCTGCATCCCCAAGCGGTGGATTAACTCCTCCCGACCATGCCACATTAACGTTGTATCCGACACCAGCGCCGACCCCACACTCTGCCGGTCCACCTGTGCCCGGAAAGAAGTTACCATCATCGTGCCGATGCACGGACAGGTACAGAACGCTCGCGTCGTCGTAGAAAGCTTGCTGCGTGCCATTGCCATGATGTACATCCCAATCGACGATCAGGATGCGGCGCATCTCGTGCGGCATTCGGTGTCGCAGCAGTCGCGCTGCCAGGGCGATGGAGTTGAAGAAACAGAAGCCCATCGCGGCGTCTGCCTCGGCATGGTGGCCGGGCGGGCGTACAACGGCGAAACCGTTTCGGTTTTCACCCCGCGCCACCTTGTAGCTGAGGTCGATCACACATCCGGCTGCCATCCGGGCAGCCGCAGCCGTGTGATGTTCGTTCCAGGTGGTGTCGAGGTCGACACCGACACCTCCGCACGCTAATCGCACGAAGCTGACGCGGCTTGTGTCCACCTTCTGCCGGTTTAGTTGACTCGTACCAAAAAGCAGTGCGTGACCTTCGGTGTGCACCATCTGCAGCTCTTCCTGTGTGGCTTTGCGTGACCGCAGCTTGTCGCAGCGAATCGCTAACCCGGTACCGAGCAGCCGCGCCCAAATGCTCTGCAACCGGCCACTATGCTCCGGATGGTTTGCGTTGTCACCACACGCACAAACATGCTTCAACATGAGGCTGTCGAAAGCAAGCCCGGTTGTGGTGGTACGGGGCGGTTTCTGACCTCCGATGATGGCCGACGCGGACGACGAGGTAGTCAGCTGCATCGGTACAACACTAGATGGGCTGCTGCCACTACTACCGATGCTACTGGGAGCCGTCGGTTCGTGCGTGTAGGTCAACAGCGAACGGCTGCGGTTCTGCATCGTTAGATTCACCGGCGGTGGCAATTCATCGTCTCCTCCACCACCGTGTGATTGACCCGTGTCGGAGAACATGCTTTGCTGTGCAGCCGTCGCTTGGTGACCACCGCTACTGGTACTACCACCACCACTACCACCATTGGTGGTACTCAGATGCACCAGCGGACTTGAAGAGGTGCGTGACAGTGGACGCAGCATGCTAACAGCTGCAGCAGCTGCGGCTGCTGCTGCAGCCGCGTTCGCACCGCCGGTACCACCACCATGATGCGAATACGGATCTTCCAGCATGGATAACTGCATCGAACGGCGCATAAACTCGCGATGATAGTGCTGCTGCTGCTGGTGTTGCTGTTGCTGGATGAGCTCTGAGAAGTGCTGTTGCTGCTGCTGTTGGTGATGGTCGTCGTGCTGTGACGATGATGGTTGCGATAACAGATGCGAGTGCGACGTGCTCTTGATGACGCTACTTGCCAGCACCGTTTTCGGTGGTTGCTTTTTGTCGGTCAGATCGATCACCTCGTTCGATTCAACCTCCTCGCGGAGCTGCGGCTCGCGATTAACGCAGTTGGCAGCACGCGTCAGTGCCGTCTGCCGGATCTTCTGCTTCATCAGCATGTGCTGTTCGTATGCCTGTCGTTCGGCCTAAGGAAAGCAGCCAAAGAGAAGAGAAGGTTAGGACTAATGAGTATAAGATCCTTCAGCCAAATTTCACAATCACTCGTATCTAGTTTTTTTTTCTATTTTATGTGCTCGTGCTGAGCCAGTAAAGATTTTTTAAAGTTACAAATTGTATGTACTAAATCGCGTAAATCGTAAACTGTTGTTTATGCAGTAATACCGATTACACATCTAAAACGCTAAGCACACGAACCCTCGTGCCGATGTGCTCATGTGCATTCAATTGATAAATGTGGATCAATCCTACAGTTGGATTATTAACTTAAATTTTAAAAGCGATTCCTACTTCAAATTGTCAATAATGTTCGAAAAAATCGAATTTTTAAAATATTTATAAATTATTTTAACAATAATCACTAAAAATTGAATCAATCAAAACGGCAGTAATTTGAGACTAACAAATCTCAGTTAGTTTTAAATCAGCCTCTCAGTACTAGTGCTTTACCTCGCTATTTTCGAAGTGCGTCTGCGTGATGTTCATCATCGTACTGGCCGCTCCGGCCAACATCGGATGTCCGAGTGGTAATGGGGCCGATTGCGTACGTCCTAGCGGCCGGTGGCCCTGCTTATGCAACCGTGCCTGCGCCACGTGCGCATCCGTGATCGACTGTTGCTGAAGCTGTTGCTGATGATGATGGCCATAGACGGTGGAGCCAGCTAACCCCCCAGTAGGCAGATGTGTCACACTACCGGCCGCTACGGCAGCAGCGGGCCGCGGCGGCAACAGCCGCCACGTTTTGGTTGTGCTGCTGCAGCTGCTGTTCGGTTATTTCAAGCATCGAGTTCACGAAATTGCCCGGACCGGTTGTCGCACCGCCGAGATGCGTCGGTCTGGCTGCGTTCATAGCCTGTTTTTATTTTTTAGGCAAGAATTAGTAAATCGTAAACTGATTAGTATATGCAGTTCGTAGCATATGACGTACCAAACCTACCAGATGAGCAACGGTGGCAGCGGACGAACCGAGATGCGGCCGGCCAAGGGAAATGTTCGGCATTGAGGGGGAACTAAAGAGCGATAAATCGTTAATGCTGGAACGGGACGCTACCGACACGTATTGTGGGTCTTCATTCTCCTCTTGGATCGGTGCGTTGGTGGGCGAGGCCCGGCTCCCGACCGTCGGTGGGGAGTTCGGGCCCGAATCGGTCGCGGTGACGCTGGTCGTTACCGGACAATCTGAGTCAAAATGAGAATAGTAAGATTCGTTTAAGCAGCGATAATAAAACAAGATTGTTAGTAAGGCAACCGCTACTGAGACGATAAGACAACTAATAAACATTCCATTCCATGGCTGTGGTGATGTGTACAGCCGGCAGTGAGGAAGAGTAGTGGAAGGATATTGTTTAACGCACTGCAGTTCTGGCAGCGTAATCTGTTCGGTCTGCAACTGTGTGCTGGGCAAACAGATAGGTCCTGCTGTTGTTGTCGTATATCAGGCCAGCATAAGATGTTACGAGTGTTAGTCAAACACAACCACACAGGCAAACACGCATTTTGTTGCGGCAAAACAAAACAAAATAATATCAACTCATTGTAATGCGTTCGCAAAAGCGCACAAGAGAGAGAAAGAGAGAGAGAAAGTAAGATGCGGCTGCTGCTTCTGGTGCTGCAAATATAAAGGGAAAGAATAAGTTAACTTGCGACGGATACGTACTTGTCTGTGAGAGCGACTGGTTGTGCTGCTGCTGCTTTTGAAGTCGACGCAAACGCTCCTGGCGGCGGGCTGCCAGTGGTCCGTTTAGAGAACGCTTCTCGATTACACGCTGCTTGAGTCGAATTTTCAATAGATTCGGCTCGGATGCTGTGGCAGGTAGTTTGGGCAGTGGGTGGTGTAAGTTAGGTTAGTGAGTCAGTACCTTGAGATATCAGTAAAAGCGAGCGAATGCAGATTTTTTTCGAATATGTGCGAGCGAGAGTGGCATGAGATGAAAGGAGATGTGATGAAGGTCAAAGCGCACAAGAACGTGCAATATTGTATGAGCGCATTCTAAAGGAGATTTTAGTTTTAAGCACATGACACACAGCACGCGCGCACACATACACAAACTAAAGCGCTTTTATATTTGTTTTGATTTTTGTAAAGAAATAAGGGCAATTAAACCCCAAATTTATATGCAATAAAAATCCACACGAGTGTATAATTATTCTTTTTTCGTTCGTTTCAATCCGAATAACGCTAAGGATGAACTACGCATTTGAAACTCTTGTTCTAATGTGAACTAAAATGGGCAAAATTATATGAAATTGACGTTACAATACTGGTGATTATGCGTTACCAGTTTGTATCTACCGTGAAGACCAAGAGGCAAGGAAAAAAATATGAAGGTCTCGTAAAGAGCTGTAGTAATCTAGCAACTCTCAAAAATCAGATTTGGATTTGTTATAGTTTAATTAAAATCACTTTAATTGTAATCTCTGGTAGAAGGATCGCACAGGTACAGTGTCGTACACCATCAAATTTAAAGAGCTTTGCTAATGCAAAACAAGTCAGCCATATGTAATTACACATTGATATTTGGATTCTTGTTTAGGGAAAAAGTTCAGGAAAATTCTTCTACACACATACACGCACACATAAACATAGACAAACATATAAAATGGGCGGAAAGGCTTCGTACGATCAAAGCGGTAAACGTACCAGTTTTGCGGAGCGGGAAATCGGGATCATACTTCGCCATCGTGCTTGGCGGTGGTGGAATCTTGTACGGATGGGAGCTGACGGCAGCCGCGACGGCACCTCCCGGCAGTGACTCGCCGGACGACGATTTAACAACGCCCCTGCAACACGTAAGCAACACAAATAGTTAGGCAAAAGTTGCTTTGATAAATGTAAGAGGTGGTTTACCAATTCCGGTAGGGCAATGGGGAAGTTAACCCATTTGAAGCGGCGGCCTGTTTCTTTTGTATGAGGAAAGTCTACAAAAAAGAAGGAAGGAACGTTAGTCATACTTTAGTTGCGTTGGACATGATCATTGCTGCCCACATACCTGAAGTTTTTGTTTCACTTCCGAACTCGCGTTCGCACAACATTCGTGTTTCTCCTTGCGCTTGATAGCCTCGCGTTCCCGCCGCTCACGCTGCTGTGCCGCTTCCTCCGCTATCCTTTGATCGCGTAACTCCTTTTTGAGAATGAAGCAATCATAAATCGAGTGATTTTCGTGTTAAAGGATTAGAGATTTAATGCGCATCACTATCCACACACACGCGCGCGCGCACACATGCACAAATAGATTAGAGAGAAAACAAGAAACGAACCTGAAATTTGTGCTCCAGCTGCTGACGGTGTTGCATCTCGAGCTCTTTATTCTTCTCCTGAAATGCGTGCCATAGTTTCTGCTTTTCCAACTCTTGCTCCTTTTGCAACTAGTGAGGGAGGGGCGAAAAGAGGCGTGAGGATAGAGCAAAATGTGATAGCTTGAGGAATTGCGGGTATGTATGTGCGTATGAGTGATTGTGTGCGTGTGAGTGATTGTGTGCGAGTGTACACAATTTACACATGAGCGTGTTTTAGTGATGTACTAGCGAGCCAGGCCGCGGATCAAAGTTGTCGATTGATTCTATTGCAATGATTCAATGAATATCGATTTATCTTCTTTTATTTTGTTATTGTTCGAATTTTTCGAAACAAGACTATTTTCTGTTGTTTAAGGAGCCTTAGTACATTATTTTAAGGTTCTTCATTTTTGAACAACAGAAAGCTTTAGAATTTTGAGAAAATATTATTATTTTTGATAATTTTCTGAATTTTACGCTTTCACGGATTTTTGAGGCATAATATAATCTCATATTCTTTAAAGAGAATATTGTTTAATTTATTCTACAAGCCCATTCAGTCCTATTCGATTCTTTTCATGTGTATTTTGCAACAAGCCAAGCGAAAACGAAAGCTCTAAACTATTCTTCTAAATCGCGTAAGATCTTTGTTGTTTACGTATTAACGTATTACCGAACGTATTATCGAACGTTGTTTAATACGTTTAATACGATCCCTATCTTTGTTGTTTAATACGTTCTATGTTTTCTATGCTTTCCAGATAAATTTGGTTTGTTTGATCCAATTTACAAATCTTCTTTTCCGGGAGTCAATTACTTTTTTAAAAATTATCGAATATAAACCGTTAACATGTAAAATTAGACGATTCGTTTTTGGATCTCTGGACCATTCACAATGGTTTTTCCTACGCTCGTTTGTGATACGAGTGTGTCCATGTGTGTTCATAGAAATCCAAGAGTTGATCTGTCGGCTACGTAAACGCTCATCCCTAATACCTAGTAGTAGTGTATGAAACGCTATGGGACGGATGTCAGGCGAGTTGCGATACTTACTTCCAAAATCTGCTGGCTGATGTCGGTCGGAGCTGTTACCTGCGACGACGAGCTACTATTAAGGGCTATGCCGGTGTTCGGTACGACTAGTACTCGGTCTCTTCCCATGGTTGAATCACGTGCCATTTCTGCAACCATTCGAAATACGAACGTGGTAAATAGGATGATAGATACTTGGTAACTTGGACGATTTATTGGGTCAGTTAGTTGGAATAACTCCTCCATGCTTCGCAGGAGCGCGAATGTGCCCTACACCTCTCAACATTCCCTTCCGCCGAAAGCCGGGCCGTGTGTGTGTGTGTGTCCAAAGCCCCAACCAACAAGTAAAATCGTATAGCGGGAAGTAGGGGGAACAGTGACGACTTTGGGATGATAAGTTTTGACAAGAAACGCTAGTGGAAACACAGCACATACAAGAGAGCTGTCTCTATCTCTCTCCCTAAATATATATTCTCTCTGCGTGCATTTGTTTGTGGGCGTTGTTGAGTTCTTCATACACGCAATAAAATAAAAGGTGCGCGCCAGGAGAAGCTATTTTTAGACACCAATCGATAGATTCTGCCCTTTAAACCGTACCCCGTCGTTGCCGGAGCCCGGAGAGGCTAGAGCAAACGCTAGCCGCCCACAGCCCATTGCATACCACCCACCCGCCTGCCATATCGCGTGCGGTGGAAGTGTGTACGTGCATTGGCAACATGTCGCCCCAATACAATCCAAAATGGAGAGTAGGGGGAACAGGATGGTCGAAGAAACAATAAATACTACGAGACAATTGTTTGTATGTTTTTCCTCTTCCTCTTATTTTTTCTTCCTTTCACCCTTGTCGCTACTGTTGCTATTTTGTGTTTATAGTTCAGAGTACACCTTACATTTTATTACGGCGCCACTACTACTCAAACTAAAAGGTGCTAGTAACAACAACAACAAAAATCGTACCCAAACCGCAACAACCGCATCAAGCGGAAATGATGCTGATTCAGCTACTGTTAATGGTGTCGATTTTTGAAAATTCTCTTGCTTAAGTAAATAGTATAGTTGCTTGTGTGAAAGCAAGCATGTTTAAGGCTACCTGCTATGCTCACCGCCATCAGCCAGATTTGATTAAAAAAATCAAATTTCAATTCGACGTTTGTTTGACGGTTGTCGATAATGAAATGGCGTATGACTTTTGTATGTTTTTCGGCTCTTTATAATTTCTACAATGTTTTCCAATATTTTTATCCGCGTAAGAACGCTGAGGCAGCTGATTCGCCGTTGTCGAGAGACCGTCTTTTCAGGCCAAAAGGAGCCAGCTGGAGCATCTTTCACTACGGCAGCTGCCACACTGCTGAGCCAAAATATGCAAACTATGTCAATTATGCGGAGCCCTACAAAAGCATCATCGGTGAAGTAGTGCACAGAGCGTGTAAGGGTGGTGGTTGTAGTAGTGGTAGTAGCAGCAGTCGTTGACGTGCTCAGGGACAAGGGTATGCAGTGATCGAAAAACAAGAAACAACCATAAAGTGTATGTGAGACCGGCCAAGGTCAAATCCCATATCCATGCAAATGGCAGTTTTACCGAATATCTATAAATAACCCAGCGCAAAATCCTAGGGAGGGCATAAACTCCACTGCAAGAGCATTGCGGAGCGAGCGAGAGAGATGGAGTAGGAACGCGTATTACGGCGTGTTGAGTTGAGTGTGAATTATAGCCCGACTTGGAGCATCTCATTCGTCACGAAGAAACGTTTCGATAGATGTGTAACTAGTTATACCTAACGCGCACAAAAAACATATGCCTGATACAGGGCACCAGTAAAGGATAGCGAGTTTTTGAATTTCTAATCGAGCACTGCAAGAAATGATCGATTTCCGCTTCGAGTCCGTGCCCTTCAGTAGCATTTCTGAAGACACACACGCACACTACATGATCGGAATCACACATGGATCGCGCATTAGAAGTAAAATAAACATTTCACACATTTTGTTTCCACATTTTCTCTTCACTCGCAACTCAACCGCGTTCAGTTTTCGCACCCGATTCGTCCCCGTTTTTGCGATTGCTTGCTGGCTGACGCTACTGCTCCCGTCGTATTTGTATTTGAGTTGATTGTTGTCGAACGTGTTGCTAGTGTTTGATAGTAGAGGTTCAGCTCACGACACGTTGGAGGTGTGACACCCACGAACGAAGCGAAAATTTTGTTCGATCAAATTTTCTAGACGTTTTAAAGCCTTGCTTCAGGACGGGCATAGGGGATTTCTTTCAATCACTCGATTCTCATATGTATCGATATCTCTAATACGGAAGAGGGGATGCGGTGGAAGGGGTTCGTTCTCTCTCT
>JXXB01020336.1:0-10276 GCA_000956275.1 Anopheles koliensis | reverse complement strand
TTCTAGCTCTTAATACGAGTGATCTACCATTTCTCCCACAAGCTGTCGTAGTCAGCAAGTCTGGCGTGATGAGGCTTGGCATTTCCTTATCAGCTCCAGCTCCAGCTGATTTTAGGTTGACGCAGCGTTGAGTTTGCCGTGTTTTGAGCGATGATAAGAAGTCGCACTTTGCAAGTGTGAATCCAATGCCGATGAACCGCCGCTAAATTCGATCGCCGATCGAGCGCGTTCTTCCCGGTGGTTTTACACGAGCTAACCGCAAGTAGGGCGTGGCGTTTGTTTTATATTTGTGTGTACTGATAGTTGGGCTATGGAAAATATTCCCGGCAAACCGTTTTTGATAAGGATGACGTCTTGGCAATATAGAAACTGGTGGCTAAATTAGATGCGCTCTTCCGTGACGAATGACTAGGCGAGTTTTGGTGAACATGCCGTGCTTGGGCTCTGTACGCAAGACACGTCCCATTTTATTCCAGCTTACAGTCTCTTATGCACTGTCCTCGTAGATCCCCCTCCAGAAGCTGTACATGTCCTCATCCAATCCCGACACAAGCTTCTTGCTAACCGGAAAATATGTGTTGTTCGTGTTGGCGAACGTCACAATCTCACAGTCGCGCCCATGGCATGTGCCTTCGTGTTCGATTTGCTCCTGCGTGGCAAAATCGATGAAGAACTTCACCCACAGCTGACACATTTCGGCTTCGGGTGAGTCGGGCGGGAACTCGGGAAAGAACAGTGTCATGCGGAACAGGTAGATCATCTCGTCCGGATGGCTTAACCCGTACGGCAAGTCGGTGCCGGTGAAGAGCTTCGAAAAGGAGTACCGTCCCCGGAACCGGAACTGGTAGACGCTCGTCGGGGTGGGTTTACGATTGGCGAGATGTTGCTTTACGCTGCGCACCATTGGATAAAAGAACCAGGCTTCGGACATCAGCTGCGTAGGAAGAGAGCGTTTGGACATGGAATTTGGGAGCTGACTCACTATACGCTTACACCGTGATCTCGATACTTACTTGCGTGAGCTCGTCATAGTTATCCTTGGTAACCCACTTCGATAGGGGTGTGTTTTTAAAGAAACGATTCCTCAATCTACTCAGTTTGTCCCGCGTTATGGGAGTTCTCAGTATGAGAGGCAGAAGCTGCACGAACCTAGAGTTTAGATCCGCAACGAGTGAACTGTTGCGATAGATTGTCTGCGTTACGATAGAACCATCGGTCGGTATGCTGCCCGTCATCCAAGGAACGCTTGCATATGCTCCACGCCGCCATGCCTGCCTAGGATCTTCCGTTAGAAAAGCTTCCGGCTCGTCTGCCGGCTCCACTACTGGGTGATATAGCGTGATCGGATGAATGTCCCACAGCTTTAACGCTTCGATGCTCTCCGTCAACTCGATTGCGTTCACCTCTCGCATCTTGGCGACGAGTTCCGCCGTAGGCATTACGTCCGCTCCGGGTATGCCAACAATGTGCGCATGAGCACGTGCCAACGCTAGTGGATCTTCGATCGGAACACTCCAGCTTGAAAGAGCGCTACCGCTCATCGTGATCGCGCGATGGAACAGCCCACGGCTCAGTGGCGAAATCAGATGGAACTGTGTGCAGGCAGCTCCGGCACTCTCGCCGAAGATCGTCACCCGCCTGGGATCGCCTCCAAACGCGCGGATGTTACGCTTCACCCAACGCAACGCCATCACCTGGTCCTTCATGCCGAAGTTCCCGGATGCGGACCGATCACTGGTCGAGAAGAAACCCAATGCACCGAGCCGGTACTGAAACGTCACTACGATCACTCGACGCGACGTCATAAACCTTGCCGGATCACGCTGCTCTGGTTGGGCTGACCCGTAAATGTATCCACCGCCGTGAATGTACACCAGCACCGGTAGTGGTCCATCGACGGTGCGTTTCAGGGTCGGTGTAAACACGTTCAGATAAAGACAGTCCTCTTGGCCGAACATTGGAGCCGTTGGAACTAGAGTTACTTTCTGGATGCAGGCATCCTTCGGCTTCGACGCATCATACCTACCCTCCCAAGGTTCGTTCGGTTGTGGGTTCTGTGTGTTGGGAAGACGTAGGATACAGTCACACACACACGCGCACGAAACGAGATCATCACTAGTTACTACGCTACTTACCGCAAACCGCAGCTTCCCGAGTGGTGGCTTTGCGAAAGGAATCCCCCAAAACGCTGGATACGACTCGCCAACACTGTTCTGCATGAGGATGCCCTGGAGGCATCCGTGACTAATACAGACCACCGGATCGGATTGAAAAGTGGCAACAAGTGTCGAACAGAGAAGTAGAATATATTGAAGTATTAATATTGACACAGCTGATAGACGTGTGAAGCGATTAGTGGAGACGTCCATGTTCCAAGCGACTGTGGACAGTTTCATCCGGCTAATTTAAAACTGCTTCTGTTGAAACGGCTTACAGAGACATTGAGCCTTTCCAGCTTCTTTCGTCTTTTGCCAAACTTAAACTGAAATGTGCCCATTCAAAAGCGGAACCTTTTATAGCAGGTGGCTCAAACAAGATTTTAAAAACTTTCACTACTTTTGACTGGATTTTCTGTCTCGCTCAGAACGCCAGCATTGCTTTCTCCGCAAAGTGGAACTTCTCTTGAATTCGGGCCTTACTACTTTTGTTCAAGGGAGAGACGCTTCTGTAGTGATAAAACAGGTTTTTTGTTTTGGAAAAGGGCTATAAATGGATCTATAAGGTATTTGTTATTCCACCGGGTAGATAGTAAGAGAGAGAGAGAGAGAGAGACAGAGAGAAAGAGAGAGATGGTGTATTAATCTAATAAAAATTCACCGTAAAATTGTTTTCCAGATCAGCGCGGGAATGTTGTGTAACATCGCCGTTGTCAATGGCCCACTTTTTCGGAGACAGACGTGTCGGGAAGATCTCACAAAAGTATGCTTGTAAAGGAGCTATTCAAATAACAGCATCCGACATGCATTATTCGCCCCGATTTGCATCGGCGCATCCTGGACGGACTTCGAATCTGGTTGCAACAGCACGAACGTATTCGCCCTCCATCTGCCACCTACCAGACATCTAAGAAATTCGACGGTGCATACGATTACCGTGACTTGGGTGCGATTTCGATGCGATGCGTCAAGGAAGAAGTTATTTTTATTAACAAAATAAAACGGCATAGTATGCGATTTTATCAAAATCTGTTATTAGCATAATAAAAGTTTCGGAAGAAAACGTTTTCGCTTTTAGTGATACGCGATGTAAGCGGACCTGTACAGGGTGTCCCAGAAGTCATGCATCTCCAGCAGCTCCCGGCTCAGCCCGACATCTGTTGATACCGAAACGGCCGACGGTGACGGTACTTCGTCCGAGCGTGATGCTGCGTTTCTGAATGTCACCCTCCTGATGCGCTCGTCACACGTACTCGATGAAGTGTGTTGGTCTTCAGAACTGTAACCGGTTGGCGAGGGTAAATAAGTGCATTAAAAAGTGGTGTCTCATTCCGTGCTGGCGGTGAGCTTCGAGCAGCTTACCCGGCAGTCGCAAAGTCCACAAGAAAGTCCGTCCATACGGTGGACATTTCGTGCTCGGGCGAATCCAGTGCGAAGTCCTCGAAGAGATCGGTGATGCGGAAGAGATAGGGCAGATCATCCGAATGGCATACGCCATAGTCGCCTTCCGAGTTGGTGTAGAACTTGGAGTACGAGCTGCGGCCGGTAAACTCAAACGAGTAGAGCGTTGTCCGATGACAGGCGCTGAAGTTGGAGGCGGTGTATGCAAGGAGCGATCTTACGGTGGGATATATGATCAGCCCATCCGACATCATCTGTTGGTGAAGTATGCTTGAATTATTTGTTCCTGGAGGATTTTCCGCTCCAACCTACCTTAGTGAACTGTTCCGAGTTGTTCTCATTGATCCACCGGTTTTCAGGTGCCTCCGGGAAGTAGCGTCCTTTCAACTGTTGCATAGACCACGACGTTCCTTTAACAGCCAGCACGTGGGGTAGAAGCTGCTCGATATCGCTATTGAACTGCTTGAGAATCGTCGCGTTATGAAGTATCGGAAGCGATGCAACTGCACCCTCGTTTGGCACCGTGCCGAGCATGATCGGGACGTCCGCGTACTGACCGTCGGACCACAGCTTCCGCGGATCATCCGGTAGGAAGCGTTCCTCGGCCGGAACCTCCTGACCCTGCACCGTCGGCCGGTACATCACAATCGGATGTTCAAACCACGACCTCAGGTGAGGCATGCTGGCGGTTAGCACCTTCGCATCCAGATACTGCAGCACATCCACCAACTCAGCCGTCGTCAGCTCGTCCGCCTCCGAAACACCGAGCAGTTTAGCCTGCTTCCTTGCCAACGCAAGCGGGTCCTCTATCGGCAGGCTCCACACGGACAGTGCACTTCCGCTCATGATAATAGCACGCTGGAAAAGACCTCGGCTCAGCGGGCTTATCATGTGGAGCTGCACGGAAGCGGCGCCTGCACTTTGCCCGAACAGTGTCACCGACCGTGGATCACCACCGAAGGAGCCGATGTGTGCTGCGACCCATTTGAGGGCTAGCACCTGATCGAGCATGCCGTAATTGCCGGTGGCGTGCGCATCACCGGTCGCCAAGAACCCAAACACACCCAACCGGTACTGGATCGTCACGAGAATCACCTTCCTCGTGGCTAGAATATGCTCCGGCCCGTAATACTGCGGATCGGCTGATCCGTAGAAGTAACCGCCACCGTGCACGAACACCATCACCGGGAGCGGATTGGTGGTGTTAGTACCTTTCGGGCGGTAGACGTTCAGGAACAGGCAGTTCTCATCACCAACGACCGGTTGGTTTGGCAGCAGGAACGATTTCTGCATACACGACGGTTTGCTTTCGGTTGCGTTGTAATCTTCCGTCCATGGTTCCACGGGGAGTGGTTTCTAGGAGTGGTCGAGCAGATCAGGGATGACTCGCATGGTAACGACACAGAAACACACACACAGAACAAAACGCACCTTAAATCGCAGCTTACCAACGGGTGGTTTCGCGAACGGAATGCCCAGGAATGCGTCAAACTTTAGGTAGTTTGCGTCGGTCATCGACGTTCCCTGCACGCACCCGAGTTCCGTACAGACGCGTGAATGTTTCAGCTGCCCAAACGCTACCAAAGCAGGCCAAATGGCCAGGAACGCACAGAACGAGGCTACCGGTTGCATCGCGGTTCTGCTTCACACTCGAAACTGATCGCGATCGTGTTGCTGTTGAGTGAGATTTGCTGCCAGGAAGCAGTAAGTAAGCGTGAATTTAAATCGCGGTAGCGATAACCGGTCCCGGTGGGCTTATGAGGAAATTCCCCGAATGGTGTGTGCATTGATGCACTCGTTAATGCAAAACAAACTCATCGACCGTTGATAGGCCTGGTGTTGTTGGTCGCACCGATCAATCGTTCGTAATGCGGTGTGCTAAATAAATATTGTCGTATCACAGTCTTGGTGTAGCAAATCGTGCAGGCCGTGAAGTTTTGTTTGAATGCCACTGTAAACATTCCGGCCCAGGTTGTTTGATACATTGCGTGCTAGTCCAATGCATCGGCGAGTATTGCGTGCAAAACTTGTATGCTAGCGCTCACGTTTGGAACGTTAAAATGACAAGAATAATAATAGGTTTCTAGTTTAATTAATTTTTGCTGATTCGGTTTATTCTATACATTTTAGAGATGATTTTGTTTCTGTCCTAATATATTTTTGTACGTAAAAATAAAGTAAAATATATTTGTTAAAGTATCTTTCGATTTTCCATCCATATGGCTGCCACAGGATCTTTAACATAATTGGACCAAAAGACATCCGACCGAATATCTGACTTCGGAACTTCAAGGATGTTTAACCGTATTGATTACCCCAAATTTCCCTCCACTCCCCGATCCCACCAACCGATTCTCTTAGATCAGCATTTATCAGTATGGATCCGGATGCTTTGTGGGCAAAGATGAACAGAATTCGATTCGCTTCCGAATTCCTTGCCATCCTCTCCCATAGAGCCAAAGAAAAGGTGAAAGTTATCCGGTCGCAGTAACTTTATGGCTTTGTCCTACATTGTCTCCATCATCTGCACTATCGGTTTCGGGAAGGATCGTAAGGCAAGATGAGGTACGGCATAACGAGATACGCTAAATGATAGGATTTATTTCGCTCGTTTCACCCTCCCCCAGTTAGCCGCTCTCTTGCGAAAAATGTTGAAAGAAGAGCTGGGAGGAAGTTTGATTTTATTCGCATGGGGTCGTTTGAATTTACTCACCTCTTACTGGTTGCTCCAACTGCGGTCGGTACGGAGCATTATAGCTCATTCGATAGGATTGTCTCCAGTGTGAAAGTGCATGCATTAGGCATGCCGCACTTCCCTGACCTTCTGCTGGTATATTTGCTTCTGCTGCTCAACCACACAAGAGAGGGCACGAAAAGTTAAAGCAAACCCTCCGTTTCGTCACTCAGTATGGTCCAGCTGGAAGTTTGGAATATATCGAGAGAGTGGGCCAAACCACCATTGTCACTTACATGTAACCGTGAAGTTGAGCCATGATATCTCTCGGTCGGTTTTGCGGTGACAGTTTATATTATCCGTACGATCTGAAATGCTGCGAACGGTCAAGGTAGCAATTTGACAGTTAGGATGATACGGAGATTCGAGGAGAACTTCAAGTGGAAGTTTGTTTTTTTTGCGGTATGGATCCCCGTAATCCGTACCGGGATCGTAATAATGAAACAACTTTTCA
Organism: Anopheles koliensis; assembly: GCA_000956275.1. Taxonomy (NCBI): domain Eukaryota; kingdom Metazoa; phylum Arthropoda; class Insecta; order Diptera; family Culicidae; genus Anopheles; species Anopheles koliensis. The sequence continues at coordinate 3,531 of JXXB01020336.1, read as the reverse complement.
AAGTCATCTTTTATTGCGGTTTCGAGTGGATGGCACGGTAACCTCAAAGGGATCTGTGCATGTTTACACTTTAGTTTTGAGACCCGTTAAAATGACACTAGATAGTATTGTTGTTTAGTTAGTACACGAAAGTTTTTTTTTGACGAAAATCTACATTAATAAAAGTGAACAACAATTGATATATTCAACGTATTCTTATTAAAAAAATAACTCCAATAAACCGTAGTGAATAGGTACCATTCGTGTAATATTTTTTAAATCATTTCAAATTACCTCATAAAAAACACAAAAGTAATGAAAACTCTGCTGAAGTAATCATGGTAATTAAGCAAAGATGTTTTTTTGTTTATGATATTGCACAATTTTTATGTTTAGTGCTAGTTGTAATATTTTCAATCAAAAATAGTTTAAAAACTAAAGACTAATGTATACAGCTTACCTGCATTATCTGTGTCTGTATTCTTAGACTCCATAAAATAGTTAATAATTTATTCATCACCATTCCGATGAAAAACAAGCTTTGAAACAAAATCATCTACCCGTCAGTAACAATTAGAAACGAACCACCACCACGAACCGACCGGTCCGATTTGGATGGTGAAAATTTCGAATGACTTCATCACACTCCATATCAGAGCGGCTGCACCGTTCGCCGGTGTGTCAATGCATAATCGTTCGTCCGTCTGCTCCCTTCCCTTGCCCGTTCTGCACCGACCGATGCATATTGTCCCGTAGTGGATAGAGGCTATTTTTAACCATCAATTTCGTTACCGGCATTATGTACATCAAGGAAAATTCACTGTATATACCTCGGAGTCATCACACACCTGTGGACTCTGCGTTCCCGGGGGCTAGGAGGAATAAATGTATCCGTAACACAGCTTAGACTAGGAAAATTAACACCAGTGAAGTAATAAAACAGTACGACACGGTGCGGTACAGCAGGGCAATAGAGAACCTTGTTTTTTGTTTTTTGTTTTTGGTTTGCTTGTGTGCGCACATTCCAAACCGCTCGGTGTTCCGTGTTCCGGGGCAGATAATTTTAGCAGTGTTTGCGGATTCCTCGCACTCATTCGCCCATTGTCCTTGATCGGGTGGTGAACCCGCAGAGAGAAAGGGATGAAGCCGACACAATTGGCAAAACATTGCACACGGGGTTCGCTTTCTTTTATTCTTATTTTTTATTCAGAACACATTGTTGACACGACTAACGATAAAATTATGGTTTGTTTTGACTTTGTTTTTAAAAGAAACATAAACTTCGACTCGGGACATGTGTATGTGTGTGTGTGTGTTAAATTTTTGCAAATTCTAAAACGAAACACGAAAAACATTCCACAGTGTTAGCACGATAAGAATAGTGATCACAAAATGGTGCGCGGGTCGTGGTGGTTCTCAGTTCTTGAAGAACTCGTCGATCGCGCTGCTGGAATCGAACGACGAGGACGACTTGATCGAGGACGAGATGGACGAGGAGGTGGACGAGCTGAAGGAGGACGACACCACCTTACTGCTTGTGACGGAGCTGACCAGGGACGAGGAGGACGACAGCAGCGAGGACGACAGGGCACCGCCGTCAGAGACGGTCTCGGTGACGCTGCGTTCCGAGGCGAACGCCGATTCGGACTTTTCCTGCTTCTTCGTGATCGAGTTGGCCGACTCCTCGACCATCGATTTCTCGCTCGCCGAACCGTAGCTCTTCGACTGCGTGATGCTCTTCTCCGACACACCGTCCGCCGACCGTTCCGTGATCACCTCCTTCGAGATGACGGGCGTCGAGGTTTCCGTCAGCGTCATCTCCGTCTTGGTGGTGCTTTCGGCGAGGGCCATCGTTTTGCTGGGCTGTGAAGAGTGAGAGCGATTAGTATTAGTGGGTCATTTCATTTAAAACTGTCAGAATTTTGAACGTAATGCTTGAGTTCGATCGGTTCGAAGGACGGAACCGGAGGGAGAGAGAAATAGTGAACCATCTCCAATGACGCGATGAGTTGGCCGGGAAAATCCGGGAAAGCCAATCGGTTGTGTGTGTGTGTCTGTCTCGTACCACACCACGAGGGTGTTATTTTTAAACCCACTTCATCACGCTCGCGGGGATCGTGTTTCAGCGAAGAACACTAGAACGTCTCGCATTCTAATCCCAAACACCGCCCGACAACGCCCGGAGATGAGGTGCCGAACGATGAGAAATGATGTTTTTCCCCTCCGGACACCGAGACGACCTTTTTCCGTCCACTGGTCCACGTTCGCAACACCGTTCGATGCATTGTTTATTTACTTTCCACTTCAATGCGGGCCAAATTAATGTACGATCGCGAGCAGCCGATCGAGCAGAGCAGACCTTTTATGTATTTTTTGTTTTTCCTCCACTCGGCGCAACACTTTCGTTGATTTTGCGTTGCTGTTGAGTGGCATTAGTCATCGTGTGCATGTTTGTGTTTAATTTGAATTAATTGGGCCCAATTTGAGGCCCAATGGCTGCCATTTATTTGGGATGCGTCCTTGTGCCAAAAGGGAAGTTTATTTTCCGTTCTGTTTTACCTAAAGATGAAACAAATGGCGGTTCTGCAGCGAATGAGCTCAGATGATTTCACTTTCGCAAGACGCAGATAAGGACGCAAGGAAACAGAAATGGATGATTGATAGCTAGCAAAACAGGTTATCGGTACAGTAGATAAACCGTACTTTTAAGCTGAATTGAATGTGAAAATGCGTTTAAAAACGAGCTGAAATTAAATGCGTCCGTTTGTCATGTGCTTGTTAATGAGAACCGTGAGAATATTTTTGTATCGTCGTAAGAAGAAGTTTGAAATCAATACTACTGATGGAGTTTCAGTAATAATTACAAAAATAATTTGATTTAAAAACTTAAAAGTTAAAATGATATAAAAACTAGGTTACAAGACCTGAGTCCGGATATAGTACAGTATTGTCGAAGACAAAAATCAATTGACAATTCTGGCTGAAACAATCCTTCCGTAAGAAACCACACAGGTAAGAAAAATCGGCCGCATAATTACGTGTGGACAGAAAGTTCGCCTCGTGCCGCCACCGGCTTGTCGAGTGACAGCCCGAAACATGTGTCGCTCAGCTGGCGGTTTGTCCCCAGCCACAGAAACACGCCCGATTTTCCATCATCGGACCGCGGAAAGTAACACAAATGGCTAGTTTTTTTTTTAACTGGCCCCTTTGCTCCACCCCATCACCGTGACCGAGCGGGTCTAAAGCATTATAAATCGTACACGGTCGGTACGAATAATAACGCGCACCGAAACGATGGAACGGCAGACGGCACACAACGTTGCGCACATTAAAATTGCTGCGGAAAAATGAATTTAGAACAAAAACTCGCCGTGTCCCTTGCGGGGACCGGGCAGTAACGAGCAGTACACAAATACAAATACAAAAATACACAAAAAAGGAACCACACCGACCTACCAAACCGGCATGTTCTGTTCGCCCATTCGTGGTTCATAAACATACGTAGTGGTTATGAAAAAAAAAAGAGGAACTCGGACCATACCACACACCAGC
>JXXB01020335.1:0-12615 GCA_000956275.1 Anopheles koliensis | reverse complement strand
CGGTTTGTTTGTTTGTTGTTCCGAGACTGACACTGTTTTCCCAAACAATAATACATCATGCAAGCACCTGAACACTTCATGGGGTTTTGCAGGTAGCGCGTACTTGACACTAGGGGTCGCTGTCATTCTGAAGTGGATTATAAGCTTTTTTAATCGCACACAAATGACCTAATCTTTTTCATAGATATAATGTTTCTTTGCTACTAAATTCCGCACGAATGAGCTTATGTAATACAGACTTTATATTTGAGGTTTTTCTGGGAAGATATCACAATAAGTTCTCTTCTTTTGGGCATGAAAATAGAGGAATCTACATTAAAATAAAAAAAATACATTGTACCGAAACATTCAAGACATTCCAGCGTCTCGTCGTAATGCTTCATGTTGTTTGTTTTCTTCTGCTTTTCTTAATCCCCGCGCGCTCGAACATCGATATGATCGCGTTTTGCTCCATCTCTTTCTAATGGCGTCCGGCCATGCCGGGAAGACATCGAGCGACATGTCACCTAGTCACTGATCCGTGCGATCGGCTGAAAGAACATGTCCAAACACTAGCCCATGTTGACGTTCAGCACGGAGCAAAAAAAAAAACAGGGACCCTAAAATTCTTGGACCGAGCATGCAATCGGGACGGCTCGCTGCGATTCTATCAGTTCCCGGTTCTTCCACCTCCAGCGGGCTGCAGCTTTAATAAGCTAGTAATCAACGGTGCCTCCAAGACCAGTTTAGTTTTGACTCCGTGCCGTTCCGTTCCCGGCTGGACGTGGGACATTCTTGGAACCCGATGGCCGCCCATCGTCCGGTTTGGGATTAGAACCGGGAGATAAAACATCGCAGACTTCGTTTTCCCCATTCCCTCCCCCTCCTGAATTATGATCGCCTGCATCGATTCGTTTCAGGAGCTGATGAGGCTGAAGTATCGGATGACCTTTTCCTGCGGCAAACCGTTGGCAGCTAAATATAGCGGGCTAAATTGATGGCCCGCTCCGGCACCACGCCTGGTCCATTCGGGATGATGTGTGGGGTTTTTTTTTTTTTTGCTTTCTTACTCTGCCATTGTTCGCCAGCAAATCGGAAGCCCGGGCCGGGTCACAAACAGCCACAGGGGGAAGTCCGTGAAGTGCGCCGTCGCACTTCGCCGGACATCTTTTAGGCAGGTTCCCTGGCCGTGGACGAAACCTGTTTCGCGTTGGCGCCACGGACCCGGTTTGAAGTTCTGGATCCATTCGACAAATCGCTGCCTTGTCTTGCTGCCTGCTACTCTCTTGCTCCTCTCAATCTCCCTCGCGCTCACACTCGCGTCTCCCATGCGCCGGTATCAGTGACATTTGCTGCAGGCTCGTGAAGATATAGCGTACCGACCACTCCCCGAAAGGAAGAGGCGCCAACCAGTTCCAATTAATCAATTAAAGCCACCGCAATCACTGCAACATCGATATCAATCGAGCAATATTTGCATATTTAATCATACAGCGCCGCAGGGCTAATCGTTGGTCCCGGAGGTCGTGTAACGCCGCAGGCCAATGCAGGGGTTTTCTTGCGACCGCGAAGAGAAAATGAGAAAGGAGAATCGGCAAGAATAAATCTCCCATCGATTTTTATCGGTATTTCCTCCCAAGGAGCGCTTCGGTTTTGTTTCTTATCAACCTTTTCCAAGTCGAGACGTTACCTCAAGCCTGATAAAACCAATCTGACGAACCCTGCCTGTAACGGTACTATTACTTGATCGATTGAACCATTCGGTGACAACTTCGTTTGACGTATCTCTATCTCGCTTTCTCGCTGGAACACACGCTCAACTTTCGCTACAGTTGACGCCACATAAAATGGCGACTTACCGGGATGATTATACTTCCCGTGCGTAGCGTTTTCAGGCTAGACATAGAACATCGGCTTGTGGAGACATAGCGAACAAGGGTTCGGTCACACGAGAGCTACAATTAAATACTTTATGTGGCGCTTCCCGAGACGGCGTGCGTTGTCTAAACCCCAGGGAGCCGAAGTCTAAACCGTGCTCCAAGAAGCAGAACGTTAATGTGTTGATTAGCTGTGGGAACGCTTCACGCTTTCGCCTGAACAGATTGCCCTTCGCTTTTACTTGCTGCGACGCTGTATTATCAATCGCTTGACGCGTTTCCCGCGGCCTCACCGGCCGCATTCTTCGGGTGCTTTGGGTCGTAAACAAATCATGTACTCCGGCGGCATCCGTTTTCGGACGATGCCATAATCTGGGAGCAAAGCTGACGGCCGTCCGGCCGATGGGTGGCGCTAGCAGCGGCGTTAAGTATTCCGTAAAATCTCGGGTGCGAGAGTGCCAACTCCCGATCGATCGCAAACCCGCCTCGATCGTTAGGAGATCATGCAAATCGGGGAGCGTTACGGTACTGGCCGGCAATTACCCAGGCGCGCTCGGTGTCGCCCAGCCGAGACGGCTGCTAAGCCGGAAGCCTTAGGTTCTTACGCCAGCGTAGCCTAATTTATTGTCACATGTTAGTTCGGTTTTAATATCCGCTGCGATTCTGCAAATCGCGCACGGAATGTGCACAACCGGGAGCCGCAGCAGCGCTGTTTACGATCGTCGGATTAGGATTATTTTTTTTATTGGAGTGTTTATTTAATCACTGGGTAAGTACGGTGTCGTAAAACGCAGGCGCAGATATAACGTGCCATAGGACATAAAACGCGCTAATGCGCGTACTTCGGGTGTCCGGCACATAAGGAACCTGAATGTAATTAGCATGTAATTAGCGCGGTCGAGGTCTTTTTTTGCCAAAGCAAACGATGCTATCGTTATTGGAAATGGAATTAAGAAATGTCAAAATGTGGGAAAAAATAAAAATATAAGCTATATTTACGACGCTATATTAACTAGCGATGGTACGGTTTGGAGATTTAGGTTTACAGCATAAAAGTAATCTTTTTGTCAGGGAAATCTAGTACTGACCTTTTAATCTGGTCCTAGCATGCTCCCATTCCGTACGTTTAGTCTTCTTCTAACCTCAATCATTTCTCTCGCACTTAACTTCCTTTCCCAGCGCCTAAATTAGCAGCTAATGCAGGTATAATCAGTGCTTGCTGTCCCGCCGAGTATAGAACACACGTTGGTTCCTAACTACGGAACGAAGTTATCCGCATGTTCCGATCAATCAAACACGCACTACGCGATGACGGTGCCAAAACAGGCACACGGGCGGCGATGTTTGGGGCGTGTTCTTCTGTACCGAAAACAAGGCATCCCTGTGCCCTCGCCATCCAACTTCGAACGTCATTCTAACGAGCCGCGTTCCGTAGACTTTTTTTCATGTCTTCAATTTCATTTGGCGCTACACCCTGCTCCAGTGAGCGACATCAAACGGTCGCAGCAGCAGCAACAAACGAGAGAAGAGAAAAAAAAAACAAAACTTCTCGTTCCTAGAAGGTTAACAGCGCATAAAAATAAAAACTCGCCAGTGCTCACTTCCCTTTTCTTGTGACTTTGGACATTCTGGCTGTGTAGTGTCCGATACGATCGGCGCTGATCTAATTATTATAATTTCGAGTACGAACGTACCGGACGGGCTGGTTTGTTTGTTATTTGTAGTTTTATTTTATTTTGTTTTTTGTTTTTTTTTTTTTTTGAGGGACCCATTGCGTTTTGCGAGTGACTTATGGGCCGGCCATAAATCAGACCCGGGTAAGTAACAAAAGCAACCGGGCGTTGTTTTCGATGTATCCGGTTTTTACTGCATCTTATAAAGTGCCCGCACTGCTCACCAGTTGCAGCCTTGGGTGTGGCCACGAAGGGAGCCGTCAGAGCAACTGGAGGCAGAAAAGATCACATTTACGTACTTTGCAAATATCAAATCTGCATGCTTCGAAATACAGAGGCGTCATTTGGGCAAAAGTTGTTGAAACCGCTCCAGCACGAACTTTAATTATTTCCGTGTGGTTGCAAGTGTGCTCCAACATCCGGTGATGATGGCATTCGAGGCGGTTCTCTTGACTCTTTGTGATGGTTAAAAGCGGTAGAATAGAGCATAATTTTTCATAAAAATAAAAATAAAACTCACTCTCACCTGTGGGAAACAGCGCGCCAGAAACGTCGAGTCCGTGTTTTGTACCAATATTTGTGTCTTTTATTTTGCCATGAGGTGTCGTTCGCGTTACAACTAAGTAAGATTCGCTCTAGAATTGCGTACCCGGGCCCAGCCTGCCGCAGTCGCAGCGCCTTTTCACATGAGGGTTTTGCCGAAAACCCTGAATACTTACAGCGCGACTGCGGCGGGCGATCGAGCGAGCGCATACATAACAATTATTAAATTAGTAACTAACTAAGCCTTTACTAAAGACTAACAAAAAAAAAGAAAGTCGTTAACCGAGAGTATAAGAGATTATGGTAAGATGAGATCTCCAAGCGAGCTAGGTACAGCTCCAGAGAATTGCACGACGAAAAGAAGAGTAGGAAACACGATTGCCAAAGTCATGTGTCGTTTGTTCGAGATTGCGGAGGAGTAAATAAGGGAGAGAGAGATTCGAGAAAACTAACGTAACACAAGTAAACTGTGGACGAAATAACAAAAAAAAACCCCCCGGAAGTCGGCCTCTTATTCGTTCCGCTCCGTACCGTCGGTACTGGCGACGGGAGCGACCGTTGGCGACGTCCCAGTAGGCCCACCGGCCGACTCGACCAGCGCGAGCAGCCGCTGGCGTGCCTTCTTGTCGCTGCTGCACGCACACTGCACCAGCCCCGCCAAATGCTTCGCCGAGTAGCCGTGCGGCTCGAGCAGCCACTGTTCGAGCAGATCCTTCGGCAGGTAGTACGCCTTCACGTACTGCTCCACGTACGCCCGGTGCTCCGGATGCTTGCCGCCGGACACGACCTCCAGCAGCGACCAGAAGTGCGTAAAGTCCAGCTGCATCAGGGCGCGCCCGCCGGCCGAACACTTTTTCGCGTTCGAGAAGCTGGGAAAGAGGGCCATTGTGAGTTAGGATTACATTGTGCGAGGAATAGTTTTTTTTTCTTTCGTTACACTTACCCTTCGACGAGCAGGTGCGTTAGGACGTGCACGAAACTATCCCACAGCACGTCCTGCGGGAGCATTACGGTGGAGGTTTCCTCCTCCAGCTTCATAGCAAAGTATTGCACACCCTGTAAGATGCGGAGCGTAGTTGGGAAATTAAAACAAATCTTTTTCTAATTGTTTGCAGTAAAATGCGAAAAAAATAATTAATTCGAAGCATCCTTTGTGAGATTGGTGAGGAAAAAGTAATGTAAAAAAAAGCCCTTAGCGTGATGTAAAATGCCAGAAAAGTAACCTACCCGATTGATCGTGTCGATGTACGGCGAGTGCTGCACGTTCACATGGTGAACGTCCCACTTCACCTTGCCCATCGCGTTCAGCACCGCCTGAAGGTCGATAATGCGTGCGGTGGAGCACATGCAGATCGGTTTGCGCACGTCCGGCACGTACTCGGTCGTGCGGTGCAAGTATTCGCGCAAGGCCGCCTGCGTCCAGCCACCCGCACCCTCGTCGGTGGCGTTCGCACCGACCCCCGCCCCGCCCAGCAAACCCCCGAGATAGCTTTCCATCTGGCGGAACTGCGCGACGAGCGTGACGCAGCTTTCGGACGCGACGATGCGCTTCTGCAGCCCGTACAGCGTGTCGGGATCGGTGAGATCCGGCCGGACCATCTCGTCCGAGAGGGGCCACACGCGCCGTAGCTTCGGCAGCAGCTCGGCCTGGATGCGTTGCAGGGCGAGCCGTAGCCGGGCGGTGGTGAGGTTATCGCGCGGCACGGGAAGATCGGCGGAGAAGAGATCGTGCACCGAGTACAGGTAGTAGTCGATCAGCTCGGCCATCGAGCGCACGATGTGGGGCGTGATGGAGTGGAGCAGCTTGCAGAAGTAAAGGTAGCGGCCGATGCATCGCAGCACCGTGAGGGAGGTGTTGACGACGACGATCGAGGGTGGCGCGGTGGGCGTTGGCTGCGGTTGCGGTTGCGGTTGCGCTTGCTGGGGCGACCCGGACTGCTGTTCGTTGTTGTCGCTGCTATCCTCCGAGCAGTAGTAGGACGATTCGTCCGCGATCCCCGCCAGTATGTCCTCCTCGAGCATCGTGCTGTCGAACCCGCCATCGAACGGTGAGCTCTTCTCGGTGAAGCGCAGAAAGTAGCCGCACGAACCGTACAGCGAGCTTTCGTCCTGCGAGTGCAGCGAGCTGGCACTGTCCGGCAGCAGGTCGGTGCCGGCCGGGCTAGCCCGGGCCCGGCCCTGCGGCGTACGCGACAGCGCGTGCCGAAAGTTGCGATACTCCTGCAGCTGCGTCACGTCGTGGAAGCTACCGATCGGTACCCACACCTCGTGGTCGAAGAACAGCCCGATCTCTTCCAGGCACGCGGTGTGGTAGCGCCGGAAGAACTCCATACTCTGGCGGGCCATCGCGCCGATCAGCTTCTCCGACCGGCTGTCGCAAAACTCGACGCCCACCTTCTTCAGCCGCTGCACGATCGCCAGGATCTGCACGAACTGGTCGTACTTGAGCGTGTGCAGCCGGCCGGTGGAGAGAAACACGCACACCTTGCCCTGCACATCGTTCCACAGCCGAAACTGGCCGCTCTCGAGCTTCTGCCGGATGTACTCCTGCTGGAATGCTTCACCTTCGCCGGCGGCCGCACCGCCACCATCCTCCCCCTCGACCGGTGCCTTCTCGTACAGGCAGCGGTTCTGGTGCCAGCAGCGGATCTGATGGTACGACACCAGTATCTTCCAGAACGCCCGGCACAGGGCGGTCAAGCAGTGCACGTACCGATCCACCGGCACACACTCGCACATCTGCTCGTACGTTAGCTTCTTGCTCTCCTCGACGCACACCTCCATGTGCTGGCGCAGCACCGTGAACGCCGCCGTATGCACCGACGAGACGAAGTTCATGTGCAGCTGATCCATCGCGATGAGCTGCTTGCCGAGCAGCTGGTACGCCTCCTGCAGCTTCCGGTAGCGCTCCGGCTCAAACTCGACCGGCATCTCGCCCAGCACACTCTCCAGCTGCACCTCCGTCAGCAGCAGCGTGTCCTGCAGCTTGTGCGACAGCGACTCCACGCACCGGTACTGGTGGAAGCGCTGCGACAGGTTCCGGTTCTCCAGCAGTATCGCGATCGCCCCACCGTAATCCGCATCGCTCAGCCGCCGCTGCAGCCGCTGATCGATCGACCGCATGCTCTTCAGCGCCGTCAGCGTCCGCAGCAGGTTCACCAGCGTCTGGCGCTTCTTGTACGCGGCCAGTATCTCCAGGTTGGTCGTCGTCAGCAGCAGCTTCGACGTGTCCAGCTTGAGCCGCGCCGTCCGGCACATGCCGACGGTGTCGCGCAGCAACCGCTCCGTCTCCCGGATCCGCCGGAACTCCTCGTCGCACGCTGCCCGCTGCTCTAGGATCAGCTGCAGCACCTTCTTCGAGATGACACGGTGTTGGCGCCGCAAAACCCCCATCGACTGCTCGATCTGGCCACAGTCGAGCAGCTGGTCACGCTCCGACAGCTTGCGCAACTCGTGCAAGCCGGTGCTGCTGCCCGCATCGAAGTAGATCGCTTCCGTCGACTCAAGCACCTCCTGGTCGGAGGCTTCCTGCTCATCCGCCCCACGCCACTGTCCGGGCAAATCATCTGCCCAATCGAACGGTGACATCGTGCCATCTGTGACGCTCGTTTGCTGCACGGTGCTGGAGGTGGTGGTGGAGGTGTTGGTGGTCGTGGCGGTAATGGTTGGAGCCCTTCCACCCGGCGTCGCGACCCTTGCCGCCTGCTGCTGGTGCACGTAATAGTCCGTGAAGCCCATCTTTGGAATCTTTACCTCTTTCTGCAAGCAACATTGCGAAAATTGCACAATTTGTAACAAAGAAAGAGAAAGCTGTTCCGCTCGCGAACCAGCTGATCTGTTCGCACCCACACATGTACGCTCTACACACCCACACTCACTTACCTTCTTGTTGATCAGCTCGAGCACTTTGTACTTGATTTCTTCCACCTTCTCCATGGTTTTGAGGTTGCGTTTGATGGGCGTTGTGAGGAAAGTTGATTGTTGCCGCGTTGTTGTCACTATTCCCTGTCCATCGTTGGGCTTCCTTTTACGGTGGGCAACCACGGCAGCAGCAGCAGCAGCAACCTGCAATCTGCTGCGTTGCCTCTCTGCGTTGCACAATTTACCTCGTATGCATCATCACACGCATACACGGACAGCACACACGTCACTGGGTACGGCCCCTGGCTACGGCAACGCTCGTATGCTTCGTTTTCAGTTAGTTTTTGCACTGAAATTTGCAAACTTATTACAGAAATATAGCTTCTCTCACCTCGACCAACGTTGAGCGCCTCGATCTAGCAAGCCGTTCTTTCACAAAACGAAGAAAAACGTAACCAGAATCGCTTTCTTCTATTTTGTTTTGTAAAAGAAGAAAAAGAAAACGAACAATGAATTACTGTCAAAACGATTCGAGCAGTTGTTTTTTTCTCCTGCTTCCACAATTGCGAGCGCCAAGCGATTATTTCTCTGTGCGATTGAAAGATAGCTAAAGCGAGAGAGTGAGAGAGAGCGCGATAAAGAAAGAGAGAGAGAATCGTATAAAAGTTTTGCTAATGGTAAAATAATTACCTGGTAAATCAACTTTCAAATGATATTTACGTTTATTGCTTGTGTTTTTCGTTTTTCTCTCTTGACTGCTTGACTTTCGGAACGGCGGCCCCCTGGCGGATGTTAGTGAAAGCGTTCTTTTCAAAACAAACTGCGTTTGATCGTTACCGCAACGTTCAAACATCTAGCAATATAAAAGAAGGTTCTATTTTTTTTTTAACGCACGATATGAAAACATTCTCAATGTTGATAAGCTATACACGGACACATTGTTTTTCTTTAATACGATAGCTGAAATGGCTTACATTACGAAAATTTATTGCGAGTATTGTTGATGGCGTACTAGTCATGTATCAGAGGAGAGAAGAAAAAAAATGGACTACTTCTGTTCGCTAACCCGCGGACCTCACGGACATCCGCATTCTTCCACGATCATTTTCGCCAGATCCTGCTTGATAATGCGCCCATCCGGTCCGTAGAATATCAGTGACATCGGCGAGTACTTGACCGGTGCGCAACACTGATGAATCCCGGCTAGGCCGGCCCCCCCGGAGCCGCCCCCCGCACCACCACCCCCCTTCAGATGCATCTTGCCAAGCCCGCGGCCGGCGCCGGCGCCACCCTGCCGCCGGTACTGATCGATCACGTAGTGATACTCCGAGCTGTACTTGTCCACCAGGTGGCAGCTGCCCTTGCAGTAGTTCGCGTAGTACCCGTGCGGCCGTATGATCCAATCGTCCCACTTGAGCGCCTTGAAGTCGACGTAGAACTTCTGCTTGCAGCACTGCTCGTTCGGTGCGCCGGTACAATCGAGCGCCCGGCGTCGCAACCGCCGCACCTGCGTCGTCGCCAGGCTGACGAACAGATGCGGCCGGTTGTAGTCGTCGTCCGTGCCCTCGCCGTACGCCACCTTGCCGCCCTGGCTCTTCGGGTGCTTCGCCTTCATCATCGACCGCGGCGTACCGTCCATCATGAGCAGCGGCTTCGGCTGCTTCCGGCTGCTGTAGAGGCCGACGCGCGCGAAATGATGCAGATGGTGCGAGTTCGCCGCGTGCTCGAAGATGTGCACCCGGATTTTGTTCCCACACCCGGAACAGTCGACGAACAGCTTCAGGCTGTCGTTGCGCTTCTCGCCGTGCCACTGGCGTACCGCGTTCGTGAGGTCGATCTGCTGCCAGCCCAGGCCGGACTCGAGCGGGATGGTGTGCTTGGCTATCATCTCCGTGTGCTTGGAAAACTCCTGCGAAAGAAGTGCGCAAAGCGGCTTGTACACAAGGCGAGCGTCGAGAGGTAACGCCCACACTGCCTACCTCCTCCTTGCTCATCGTTTCCGCCGGCTTGGAACCGTTGATAATGCGAAACACCCACAGAATCAGCACCTTATTCCCGCCGTGGATGTTCCAGTGGCTGTCCGTACCGGACATACCGCCCGCACCCTTGTTCGCCTTGCTCTTCGGCTTCAGCTTCAGCTCCAGCCGGATCCAGAGTGTGGCGTTGTACACGCGCATCGTCCCATCCATCGACGATGGGATCGAGTTCAGCGAGGGAAACGTAAAGAACTGATGGCCGGGGATCGTTTCACCTGACGGCGCGTGGACAGAGCGTACAGGAGGTGAAGTTACGGAATAGATAACGCAAGCAATAACGCAAGAGAAACTGTCGCACGCTCCAAACAGACATATCACGATATGGGTTCCAACGGAAGCCATTTACATACTGCCTCAGAAGACGAAATTATCGATACAAATCATACCACAAACTGCTCGCGTCACCTTTACCCACCTTTTGGAGCGTTAGAAAAATGTAATGTTATCTACCGACTTTGGGCGTCATATTTCAGGAAATGGTGGTGAGCATGTTTATCTTCCCCCGCTATACTTACGCTCAAGTGTTGGTGTATACGTACCCATCCGGTGCAGCTATCAGCAGATCGAGCTATCATTTGTGATAAGAATCGTTCGTGGATGTCGCAAAACCACACATCAGTTACTCACCAGCAGCCATCGCCGACCGACCATGTTGACGACGTTCGCCGGCACGCTCAGCTGTCCGGTGACCACCGGGCACATCTTCCAGATACGGGCAAAGTCCATCGACGACGCGGAAAGGTAAGTGAGCTGGTGGTCACGGTTGCGGCCACGGTTCTAGTATCGCGCTGACCGGTCCTCTGTGGAGGCAGAATCGATATCGGCTTCCAGGCGGATAAAACACCCGATTCGGACGCCCTGCTCCACCTGTCGGTGCGGTTCGAGGATCAGCGCATCGTGCGTAACGCCCGGCTCGGTGGACAATGGCTGCAACCGGAGCAGGACTGTGATCCGGCGTCGAAGGCACTGCAGCGGATTGCAACCGGTAGGCGACCTGGTCCCTAACGCCCAAGGCGCACCCCTACAATCTCAGTCGTAATTGTTCGCCCTCCAACAGGCAAGGTGTTTACCGTGTACATTCTTGTCGGTGACCAGCAGTTCCATGTTGCGTTCGAGGGCAGCCACGTGTGTTCGTACCCGATCAAAGGCTCGCTGGCGGCCATTAAAGCCGTGACGATCACGCGCGACGTCCACCAGGTGCTGTGCGTTGACCACCGGCAGTCGTTTCCGTTCCCATTTCCGGCGCTGCAGCACGAGGAGAGCTCGCTCTACTTCACAAACGACGTGCCGAAACCCTTCCTACCAGGTACGGCTGGGTTCTTTCCGTTTCGGGACGAGTGCGTGACCGCTCTCACCGCTTCCTTCGCAGGACATATCATCATCCTAACCGCCATACCGTTCGGCAACCCGCGCGGAAGCTTCATCCTCAAGTTCAACGAGAACGGCAGCAAGAGGCAGGCGCTCCACTTCAATCCACGCTTCGATCCGCACTACGTCGTCGTGCGGAACTCGCACGCATCGGATGCACTGGAGTGAGTATTGGCGAATCATGCTGTCCTCTCACCGGCAGTGTCCCGTCTCTCACTCTGCCCACGTTTGCAGCTTCCGGCAGGAGGAACGCTTCGGCGGCTTTCCCTTCATCATCGATCAACAGTTCAAGCTGGCCGTCGGGCTCGCGGAGCAGGAGTTCAAGTTCGCCGTCAACGGCAGCAAGTTCGAGACGTACACGTACAAAACCCACCGCCAGCTGGATGTGCTGAACGGGTTCCGCATCGAGTGCCAGAACGGGCTCCAGCTCGAGGTGACCGCCGTTGACCACTACTATTCGGGGCTGCCCGACTGTGCCGGGTTCGAAGAATACTCGCACCCGGACGTGGACATCGTCTAGCGACGGTGGATGAAATAAAGCAACACCCAAGTGCGACCTGTATTTGCCTACACTCTCCAAGCTTAGACAACCGCTGGCTGTCAGTTACGTTGACCCGTTTTTCTCCAGCCCATCTGCTCGTGGCATGCGCAGGGCGGCCATGCGCCATTTTCAAGAATGTTGCTTCCGTCAACCATCGAATCGGCGATTGTCATGCAGCAGATACACATTCCAGGGCGTGTTTTTTTGAAGGGAAGACAAACCGATTTCAAACCTCCCATCAACGGCTGCTATCAAACTTGACCTGATGCAAATCTCCAAAAGATCGTTTTAATTTCTTCGCAGCAAGAAGCCATTCGCATAAAACTGATAAGAACGTCCATAAGTAGGTCCCATAACACGCATATTATTATTATTTCAACCGTCGCTGATGGGCTGGGACGTTCTATAATGTTCAAAACGTATGCTAGCTCTACAGTAAAACGTCCGAAACTAATTCAACATCACCATTATGCTGTTCCTTGCGACGATATCTCAAAAGGGCAATGTATCTTTAATATGCGTGCGAGAGACTAGCAAAAGTTTACACCAAACATCCTCCCATGTAGGTAAAATTTGATGCGCTCTGCTCGTGTTATGAAAACCTAACCTAGAAACGACTGCATGTATCTTAATCTCCTTATTTCTTATCAATCGCGAGTTGCGAAAGCTTCGAATTCGGTTCAGCACAAGCGAGATGTATTTTCTAAACATTCGCCTTCTCTCCTTCGCTCTCTCCC
>JXXB01020327.1:0-12609 GCA_000956275.1 Anopheles koliensis | reverse complement strand
AGAGAGAGAGAGGAAAAGAGAGAGAGAGAGTGAGCGACCAAACGCACGAGTCCAACCTAGAACGGATCGTTTCTGATCGTTGCTCATCCTCCACACGTAGCGTTGACTAGCGCCTAAAGTGCCTGAGCGGACTGTGGCGAAGTCTGCCGAAGAAGTGGGAACCGCGCGAGCAGAGCAGCGGGATGAAGATGAAACATTTCGAAGCAAACGCAAAAATCGAGAGCAGAGAAAACCATCTGCAAGCTGCGGCACGCCGCTTTCTAACCTAGAAATTTGGGTTCTTTGGACACGATCGTCTCAGACATTTGCACTGTGCTGCCGGATTTCCGGCAGAACACACTGTGCCTCGACTGCTTCGTGAGTGAGTAGGATTACTGGATGGATTACTTTCTCCTCCCTTCCTCCTCCCCCCCCCCCCCCCTCCCCCTATCCTCACCCATCTCTCAAACTCTCCCTGTTACTCCCTTAAATGCTACATACTACAATGCTAAATGCTAACGGTTTTCCTGTGTGTATGTGTGTGTTTTCAAAACTAATTCTATTAGTAGCACATCTCTTTCTTTCGCTCGTTTGCTTTCCTTCTCGCCGGATTTTATCTCTTTTTCCCAATCAATTTTTTAGGCAATTATTGCTCCAAATCTCCAAACACATACCATCAAGAATGAGATCTTTCCCTGCACTCGTTCTTCTTCAAACAGTATCCTTACTAAGTAGTGTACACATAAGAACATGACGTTTAATTATAATGTTTGTGTCGAGACAGTTTCATTACTACATTCTGCACTAAGCTTCATCCATCCAGAGAGCGAGATACACACACACACACATACACATGCAGTAGGAAACACATTGCGGCATTGTCTATTACACAGTAGTATTTATTTTAGTGTACGTGGCTTGTGTTTCGTTATTAAATCGTATAAAGATACCTGTGTCTAGCAGTGTTTTACCATTCTGTATACTTCGTTGCGTATTTGTGTATTTCATACCTATCTTACTCCCCGACGCTATCCCTGTCCGGCTTGAGCGTCCACCTCACCCCTACGAAACCGTGCCATTCTCCACCCCCGCAATGCAGTGTAGTACACCAACACATACACATACATTTCACATCGATTAAAAAAATCAAACAACAACCACTCCACACGAACGGGTGACGTTTGACGCACGCGGATGGACTATGTCGGTATAATTTGCACATTTTAATTGGACCTTAGTTGTTACACAGTGCCTCACATGGTTCCCTCCCCACACACACACACACATGAATATCAATTTTTTGTATGTGAGTAATTGTGTGTGTTTTTGTATTTGCTGCTTTGCTCCCTCTCTGCCACATCTATATGCTAAGTATTTTTTTTTTTGCATAAACGCTGGGAGTTTTGCGTATATGTTTAAATGTATATAAATCTGCACTTCCCGCGTACCACCGGATGGAGCACCGGATCGCGGGTAGTTTTCTTATCTGTTGTCGAAACTAGGCCCCACGGCCTGTCAGGAAGTATAAAGACAAGTGTAAATAAAAACAAAACCATCCCAAGCTTCGTTCTTGTCTTCTACCGCCTCATTTCTTTTTCTCTCTCTCTACCTCTACCTCCTTCGCGAAGCGTCGTTCTAAGACGTTCGCCAGTCCCTTCATAACAAGTAAGTGGTATAATATAGTTATATTTCGTTGCCTAGTTTGTTTAAGATTTGGTGAAACCGATCATTTTCTGTGAGCATCTCCAGTCGATTTTAAGCTCTGTCGCTTTGTTGTGTGGGTATCCTTAGGTCTAGTACTATTCTAGGTATTCTTACTACTATTACCTTACGCACGCCACCTTCTCTCTCTTTCTTTCTCGTTCTCTTACGTCAACCATTAATGGAACCAGATCAATCTAAATCTATTACGATGGTGCCTCTCTCGCTCTCGCTTTCTTTCATTCCGTTTCTCTCGCGCGATGCTTAAGAATTATGTACAATCTAGTCAGGAAATTGGAGACGCGGCGTTTGACATCTACAGGCAAATACCAACATACTTTCGGCTAGTCAGGAATTAAAAGCGTATACACATATCGAAAATAAAAGCCCGATCCAAATACCTCTTTTAAGCGATCGTAAAATCTGGTTAAAATTTGAAAGCAAATAGTTGCTCCACAGCGCCGGGTAAAACTCATGCCTTTGAAGAAGCACTGCTTGCACTAGTAGATTGCACACGGTAGATACGCTCGCGCGTCGGATTCGTGTTCGCCTCGCGTCCATATATCCGCCATTATGGATTCCAAGCTAATAAGTTTGTGCTATGCAGCCGAGTGCACCGTATATGGCACAGTTGTAAGTTCTTGCTGTTCGATGCGCTCACGCAGACAGACATCGTGTGGAACAGGAATGGGTGTCCCCGCCCAGTCCGCAGCACTGGACCTGGAGAACCACCCCAGGAATAAAGCACGTACCCTTCTCCCCGGCCTTAAAAAAAAAACAAAAACAAAACGAAAGGAAAGTCGCTGCTGAGATGCGCGGCAGTGCGGATAGTTCGGGTCCTGGTAGTCGGGAAGCAGCGGAAGCGGACGTACTGCGCGCCGCGTCACAGCAAATCGTCTCGGAAAGTCTCGGCCACACCGCGCGGTTCACAGCAAAATATCAATCAGCTATATCGTTTGCGAGCGGATCCGGCTCGCCGGTCTCACAATCTCGGACACAGGGCTACGCGCAGAGCATCCGTGGCCATCCTGCTGGGTGGTGCCGCCTCACGCGCCTCAGTGGTACTGCGATGAGAACATCCCGATATTATCGAGCTCGAAATCTGGCACCTGACTGTAGTTGTTCTGCCCGTAGCTGCTTCCCGGGTGCGATTGCCAAACAGGCAAACACATTACATTTACATTAAACAAACCGGTAACAAAACACCAGATATTTTAGCGTCGCGTAGTGTTTTGTACCGACATTCGTAGTACGCAAGTGTATGTGTTTGTTGGCGTGTGTAGTTTCCGCAACGTTCGATACGCAATCCAAAAAAAAACGATCGTTGTGATTTTTTTCGTATGTAAAAGATAAAAAAACATTGTTGAAGTTAAAAAAAAATCCACCAGTGGTAAAAAATAAATGTTCGTTGGAAGTGTACAATTCATAAGTGAGCTAAAAATTAAACTAAAAAAGATACAAAACATAAGGAAAGGAGGATAGTTAACACTATATGCTGACGCGCTAAACGAAAAATTAAGCCACTGAAGTGGTGGTGTTGGTGTGGGATAGCATTAATGCAGAAATAGTGTGTTACAAATACCTTGCCGTGTGTTAATAAGAGGCTTGCCTTTCGGGCTCGGTTAGTTAGTCGGCTGAGTTGGCTACATTTGCTAGTTACGTATACAACAGAACTCCCATCCCGATCGATGGGTGAGGTCGTAAACCACTTCTAGGTGTTTTCGGTGTTACATTAAATAGCGACATGTTTACATTAAATGGTAGTTGCGTCTATCTGTCACCTACACGGAACCAAAACTATTCTCATCCCAGCTGTAGACTTGCGTTGGGGAGGGGCGAGCGGGATCCAGGATCCACCCTCGCCCACGGTCTTCTCCAAGACGTCACTATACTATGAGGGAAGGCGGCTAAACGATTACTACCACCACTCTGACAGCTGTCAGCAGCTAGGACGTGGTGTACACAGAGTGCTTGGAGGGGGACGTCCAAGTAAAACGACGACGACACAAACACACCCATCCTAAAGCAGTATTGGTACAACACACATCGAAAAAGATGCAGCCCGTATATCCCGTACTGCCAGCTGCTTCCCTATACTATCTGGGTAGGCTGTGTGAGCCGAGCCGGGCGTAACCCACGAGTGTAAGTGGCGTAATGGACACTTATGGTTAAATTCGATAACAGTTATTGTTGATTTTAAAACTTCTTCCACAATAAGGTACACGTTGAAGGACGAAAGCTCTCACATCCGTTGCTATAAACATCACAATTAGGTTTGTTCTTCTTCATTTGTCTGTCTGTTTGTAACTTGTCTAGTGGCAGGCGTTGCAGGACATCGACCCACGGTAGATGACCAACGCAGCGGACGCAACGCATAGACATGCGGGATTGGCTCACCCACGTTTTGCTCTGGACCCATTTCCTAAGCCGTACTCGTATTTGTGACGTCCTGCAGAGCCAGCCTAGTGCTGGTTTTGTTTTCTGGGTGTTATTTTTTTAACATCTCAAACCTGACACCTCCTCTATCGGACTGCGTGCAAACAGTTTAGTACAATCTTTAAAGTCTGCTTACTACACAGATGGATCTTATACACCCGGGGGCATGTTTTTTGTTTGTTTTTTAACGCGTGCTTGTGCTTAGTTTGCGTTTGGTGCAGTGCAAAGCATTACATACGGTTACTTATGGCTGCGTGATGGCCTATTATTCAGTAATATCTTAGCGCTAGACACACTTGTCGTACTCTTTCTCGCCTTTTTTGAGCAAAAATAACACACACACATACAATGGTTTACACCTATTCTACCATCTCTTCTGCCGCTTCCCGTACGGCCCCTCCCGGTGCTGGTGCGAACTATCAAAAGCGAGGAAAAGTTCATTTACGACATGAAATGAACATTAACGACGACAGAGAGAGAGAGAGAGATAGAGACGAGGGAAGGGGGGAGAGAACGAAGAGCGTGTGGTGCGTGTTGTGTTTCCGGACGATTCGCGCTTTCTTTCAATCCATCCGCGGTACAAGACGAGACCTAGATCCTAGCTGGCGATATTGGCCGATTCCGATGCGTGTGTGTGCGTGGCGCCGCAATGCACTTGTTTTTTTTTTTTTTTGTGCGCCATGTCGTGTGGTTTCCTTGCTACGAGTGTGGAATTTATTAGAAACAAAATAAAATTCGCATCACTATGCAGCATACAATCGAGCGGCGAACCGGAGGGCGACCGGAGCATTCTGCCCTTCAGCCCGCAATATGCGTATATATCCCGTGTAACCTCCCGTTGGTGTTGGTATTCTGCAGCTCGTACAGCGGGTGGGAAGGGAGGCGGAATGAGAAATCATGGTGGCATTTGCATTAGGGTTCTTCCGGCCAGGAGCCATTGTTGTTCATGTCCGTCAGCCAACCAAGATCACCGAGTGCGGCTAGCTCCATGGTGGTGGTGGTACCGGTGGACGACATCGACGTGGTTCGAGAGCTCCCCATCACGGCGTCCGTACCGGCACCGCTCGCTCTTCGCGTCGTGCTCGCCACACTGTCCGTGGTCGACGTTGCCGGCGACCCAGGTTGCTGCGGGGCGGCACCCAGACCGGTGAAATTGAACATGGACTGCACGGACGGTAGTGCCTGCTGTCGGCCATCTTGCCCATCACCGGAGTCACTCACGGTCGACTCGTCATAGTGCGGGTGGCCTGGATGGCCTTGCAGAGGAGAGTTTTGAACGGCCATTATCGACGCAGCGAGCTGGTGGTTGTGGTGATGCTGCTGCTGCTGCTGTTGATGGTGATGATGGTGTTGATGACCGCCGGTACTGGTCGCGGTCGTGCTGTTGCTACAGTTGCTCGTCGTGGAGTGTACGCTGCTGGCGGGAGGAGGCCTTTGCAAACCGGATGGACCCGCCATCATCACCGACTGTGTGATACCATCCGACTGTACGTACGGCTCGGAGCTAGGCGTGTACCGGTGCTGACAGAACGTAGATGTACTAAACTGCGTACTTATCGAGCTGCTCTCGTACGTGCACACACACACACGCGCGCATAAATGGTTCAGGTTGTCCGGATTAGACGACGTGCCGTGATTACGAGTGACAACCACACATTTGGTGTCGAACAGTAGTAGTGGTGGTACAAGTAGAAGTAGTAGAAGTAGTAGTGGTAGCAGTAGTGAGTGGTGGCGATGGTGGTTGTGATGGGGGAGGAGTAAAAATAAGAAATTAATTGAACGTTTCGCACTGCCGCACGCAGCACACCTGCTCGTTTTGGCACTTGAAACGGCACAGAAAACAACAAACAAAAAAGCCAACACATTGAAATGACAAGCGGTAGGGATGTCCTTCTGAAACGGTGAGATATGTTTACGATTCTTTTGCCGGTGCGTAGTAAAAAAACAAAAACGTTTATGGATCGCCCGTTTCACCGATGGATTGCGTTTGATGAGACGTATGGGAAAAGCGGGCGGGTTACACACACGCACGCGCACACCTGTAGCCACGCACACTCTCGCTCGCTGGATCTACAAAAGCAGGGGGGGTGGGTTAGCGTGCGGCAAAATCGCCAATGATTCCCGGCGTATGCGCGTCCGTCGCACTTCCAGATTAGTAACAACTCGACCCCCCGTTCGCGACCGATGATGTACCCTTTTTGGATGAGGCGCTGATGATCACGAACACAAACACGCACGCACGCACAGGCGAAAGACGCGACGGCAAATGGCGAAGAGAGCATGGAGCGAGCCGGTAGGGAGGATGATGGGGGTGGGGAGGGGGTGAACGGAAACCTTTCGCACCAGACGACACGAGGAGAGTACACTTAAACGCTTAAACATCGCGAGGCACGCTCTCACACAACCGCAAGTTGTTTTGTTTTTTTTTTGTTCTACCGCTCCGCATCGACTTCTCTTCGAGGAAGGATTAGAATCACCGTGGGTGATTATTTTAGTTTAGTTTGTTTGTTTTTTTTTCTCTCTATCGTAAAAGTAATGTTCCCTCGCACGCTGCGACTAATAACAGGGTTGTCCGAGAGTGTCTGCTTGCAACTCTTCTATTAATCTTTAATCCTTATCTGATCTGTTCGTGTGTATTTGTGTGTGGTTGAAGAAAATACTTATTCTAGCTAGTAAATCCGTTGGTAAAATGCATTGTTTTGTGTCACCTCCACCGGCGGAAGGGGACATATATCCATCAATTGTTCTATCTATTCATTTGCTACGCTCTCACAAAATATCCTGCTGTACCGTGTTTTGACTAGCTGCAATTTGACTAGAGTTCCGTGGTTCGTTTTGACTATACTTTTGTCTTCTGCCTGTCCGGATGGGTCGGTGCAACCGCAACCTTCCCTCCTATATAACCCTCAATCCACAACGCGTGTTCGTAACAGCAGTTTGGTTCGTCACCGCGTCCCTACGGTTTCATCACAAATATAATTGAAAATGGTTACCTGATTCCTTCCACGTTCGTACACAAACCCCGTCGCAAGATCGACGGAGTGTTTTAAAACCTTTGCGCTCGTATCGAGCGTTGTCTCGCTGCTGTCGAGACGCACTGCGCTAGTAGAGAAACAGAAGCGCATGTTGTTGGTTCCAGTAGTGGGCGCATGAATGACTGAGAGGTGGTTAGTTTGCAAGGAGATGGGGAATGGGAAGCAGCTTAGGAATCGTGGTACAAATTCAATGACTAGAGGTGCATTATCGTACTGTTTTGATAGCTGTAAATGAAGCAAACATGAGAAAGAGAGAGATATGGCTTTGTTAGCGAGTGCGTCCCCAGGACGTGCGGTACAATACACCAAAAACGAAATTGTTTGACATTAGACCACACGAGGGTAGCTACACAGAGAACGGAACAGAACACACGACAATATGTTGCAACATACGGATCGGATGTGCTGATAATATTCAACTACGCAATTAATCATGCGTATCTCCTAGAGTGGAGTAATTGTACGATGGGGAAAAAAATAAATCAAAAATAAAACGACGCATGCCAAAGTATACATCAGCAAAAACCTTGTTTACGTAAAAATATATTCTGTAGTAGTAAAAAAATCAGGAACAACGCATCAGTATGGAGCATCTTGGGTTCTTTTTACCGATTTCACCGGTTGTCAAAATAAACTTCTTAACGAGTATATATCGCAAATATATACATGAGTATGAGTATCGCAGTTCGCAAATATATACATGAGTATGAGTATCGCAGTTCGCAAATATATATGAGTATATATGTTTGTAAAAAAATCCTTAACCGTAGATCCTTAGATCTGCGTAGATCCCTTAGATCTGCTCTGCTCTGGAATCTGCTTAGATCCCTTAGAAAAATCCTTAGATCTGTTGCCAACAATCTGTGACTGCCGCATTAAGAACAAAAAATTGAGCGTAAATCCAAATTGATGCAACATTCCACGTGCGCTACACGAAATGAAATGTTATGGTGAACCAAAAACGTGCGTAAAATTATAATACAAGATGTTAAAAATCAGTTGTTAATTTATTAAGCACTGACGGCGGCCAGAGCAAAAAAAAATGTGTCTCCTTCAACCCGGTAGCTAATTCGTATTAAAAAGGCCGAGCTCGGACGCTCGGTGGCTTTTATAATTTTGGTTACGCGTTTGCTATGTTACAGTTGCGTCAGCGTATTCATCGCTTCAGCGATAATTCTTCTGTAAATAATAATATGAATATGAAATAATAATAAAATGAAACAAATGACCAATGACGGCAAAAAATGTGCAGGAAACAACATGCATAATAAAGAATCATGTGCAACGCAAGGGTTTACTACCGATGGTTAGCAAGTATTATGCGTAGCTAGATAGCACGACATCACGAATCCATTTATGCCTTACAACTCTATCACTCGTACACAAACACGCATACAAACACGCACACACACACACACACCGAGCCATTCACCACACACATACTTATTAACACAAGCATATGAAAATGAAAATACCCATTGCACTGCGTAATCCGTTTAGAACCATATTTACAGGAGTGGATTAAGTAATATTGCCATTGCATGGTAGATGGTAAGGATGCCCAATAAATAATAAACCAACAATAAATAAATAATTAAATAAATAACGATAAGTGACTAGACAATGTCAAATGTTGCTCTCAGGAAGTCGTCCCGAGTGCAATGGGTAACAAGAAGCCCAAATATGTGCAATGTGCTAGAACGATGAGAATGGGAAAATGTGATGAACATGCGGTAAAGTAGTTAACAAAAGATAAAATGCCACACAATATTTACCCAGTCGAAGGTGTATCACGGGACGCGTCCGGCGACTGGATGTTGTAGGACGGGGTGTTCGGGAAGCTGTTCATCTGGTTGTTGGTCGGGCCGGGCATCAGGACGGCGCGGACCTCCGACGCGATGTAGTTCTTGTTCCGGGGTGGCCCGGCCGGTGTCGTGTACCGATCGAACGCCTCGTGCTTCGGCTTGTTCGGGTACAGGTAGAACAGGTCGTCGAAGTCGCGGATACGATCGGACAGCGAGCGGGTTGAGAAGTCCTTCGCGGTGAACGGCTGAATGTGCAGTATCTGGGGCTGCCCATCGTTGCCCTCGTTCACCCAAGCGATCGTGATTCCACCTACGGACACGAGTATGGTTTAGCTAACAATGCCAACAAAACAACAAAAAAAAACGGGTAGAGGGTGAGACCCTTTCGTTACCGAGTTCGCTGTCGGAGAAGCGCAGCAGGAAGGTGCCGCGCGAGCACTTGAGCAAGTAGTCCTCCGCCTTCGACTTGTGTATGAAGCCGATGATGCTACCGTCCATCCACGGGCCGCGCAGGTGTTCGCGCGTCACCTTCATCGCGGCGTAGAACCAGTCCCAGAACGTGAACGAGCGGTCCGGGATCGGTTCCTTGCAGAACTGCGACCACATGATGGTCAGATCGTTCGGCACCGGGAACGGCAGGCTCGTCTTGAACGCTTTCTCGCACAGGAAGTGCATGTTTTCCGCCGTCAGCGAGCGGCCGGTCGACGCCCGGAACTTCGTGTTGAGCGCGTCCGCCAGCTGGTTCCAGCACACCTTGTCCGGCACCTGGAACGGGATGCGGTTGATGTCCGCGAACGCGTTGTCCCAGGTGATGGTCGCCCACGACTGTGGCTCCTGGTTGCCGTGCACGATCACCACCACCGGCAGCGAGATGGTCCAAACCTATTGTTTTATTTTTTTTTTTGACACGGAGAGGGAATTTAGTAAAAAAAAGTTCAACTGGTTTTAAAAACAAAACGAAGCACGCACCGAAAACACGAGATCGCCATGACCGACGGCAAAGCTGGACTGGAACAGGAGCGCAAATTTTTCATCCATCACACACTCCGTGCCCTTCTTCTCCGCGCGCTTGATCTTCTTCAGCTGCATGTTTCTGTAAGAAGCGAGAGCGAGGGTTTAGGACACACAGCCGCAGTGAGAGCAAACCTAGGCTAGTGGATAGTCACCTGAAGCTAACCGACAGCTGCTTCGTCGTTTCGTTGTACTCCAGGTTGCCGATGTTGTTCATGATTTCGCCGCACGACTGCTCGGAAGCTTTGTTGGTCTGTTGTGTCTGCTGTGCTTGGGCCTCTGGAATGATGGACGGGTTGGGAAGGAGATGAGTAAAGCCGCGGGCACCCAAAAAAAAAAACCCAAAAAAAAAAAACGTAACTCACCGGAAATGATGGACACCTTGACCTGCGGGTTGACCATCTTGATGTTGAGCGTGTTGCCGACGAGCAGGCGGACGGTGGCGGCGAACCGCGTGTTCGTCTTCATCACCTGCGGCGGCTGCTTCTCGATGATGAACGAGTTGGTGATGAGCATCCGGAGCAGGTTGGTGACGTCGGCCATCGCCTGCGGCAGCAGATCCGGCACGTCCTCCTGCTCCACGTGCAGCTTCGACTTGTTCTTGATCGCGAGCCGGATCTGGTCCTTGGTGCTCCAGATGATCTCCGCCAGGCTCTCGCACCACGCCTGGATCGTGTCGAGATTGCTCGCGTTCATCATCGACGCCCCGTTGCCGGCAAAGCCCTGGTTGATCTTCCACTGCGAGAGGTACTTGTTCAGCACCTTCGTCTGCACCTCGTCCGTGATCAGGATCGTCTTGCGGAAGCCGTCGACGAGCGCGAGCCGCTTGCTCGTGCACAGCTGCAACCGCTCGTTCACCTGCTTCTGCTGCTGGGCGAGGTGGCTGTGGCCGTGCGCCCGCAGCTCCTGGTTGTCCATCGTCTCGATGTGCGCCCGGTGCTTCTGCATCTCGTGCACGTCCAGCAGCAGATGCTCGTACTCCTTCATCAGGTTGCGGTTTTCGTTCTCGTTCGTGCGCACCATGATCTGCAGCTGCTGGACCGCGTTGAACACCTCCGTCACCTCCGGGTCCTGCACGTTCGCGCAGTCCTCCGGGTACGCGATACACTGCCGCTCCCGGTGCAGGCAGTTCAGCAGATGCTGGTACAGCTGGGATGGGTTGTGCGAGAACAGCTGGCGGAAGTTCCGGGCCGACTCGTTCAGCCGGATCTTGATCGTGAAGTTCGTCTCGGGCAGATTGATCGCGGTACGCTCCAGCTCCATTATCAGTTGGTTGAGAAAGTTGGCCGCATCCTGCTCGAACACCGCCTCCTGGTCGTTCGTGTACATTGGGACGTTCCTGGTCGGTGGATGGGCGAATGGCGCAGTTAGTGCCGTTTCGTTTCGATCTCTCAACAACCTTTCCCCCATACTTACAGCAATCGATCCTCAATCCATTCCGCCAGATAGTGCCGCACCTCGATCGGGAAGTTCGTGCCGTACAGGAACCGGATCTGCTCCAGTATCGGCTGCGGCATCTGGTTCACCCGGGCCCACAGTGACATCCTGCCGGCTGTCCGCTGTACCTCCTGCCGAACGGCCCAAAAGCACCCTTACTCAGCAACCGAAGACAGCACCACAAACTCGATACGGCAGCCGACTAACGCCACTTGAGATTCGCGCCAACGTCACACGCTCGCGCCGAGCGATGGGTTTTTTTTTATTTTATATATATATTTTTTTCTTCACAGCAAACACTCTGTCGATTTTTGCACCGTACTACCGACTGGCTCGCCTGGAGGGTACCGCTCTAGTGATGCACGACTGCGAAAGAAAAACGGTACAGAGAAGCCACAATTAGTCAGGGGTTTGGAATGGAGCACGAACACGCACAGACGAGCCGAGACAGATCAGACGAGATCAGTGCGCGATACTCTCCCGTGGCACCCTTGAGAGTGTTTTAATGCTAGCAGCTGCGCCATGACACCTAACCCCACCAATGAGCGGATGCCGGGGCTGTCGAACAGGGCGTAACATTCATTCTTACTTTCGAGAAGTGCACCGACGATCGCTCGATATAAGACGGTGGTGGAGGGCGATATAAGAATATGGAAGCGGAAGGCGCAAAAAAAACTATTACAAATTGCATAAAATAATATTAATACCAGTTTAGTACACTTTAGTACATTTTAGTACACCGTTTTAGTACAACACAAAATAAAGCACTTTTCGACGGGATTAGTGAAAACATCCTCGCAATTGGCTCGTTTCGCCCTAAAAAAGGCTCGAAAAAGTCTGTACTAAAATATGTACTAAAACGCGTTTGACAAGCCTGGAGAGCTGGGGCCAATCGTTTGTGACCAGAGAGCACATCTAAGCTCGCGTCCAATGCGTCACCGAACCACACACACACACACACACACACAAACATACACACACACACTGATGGTCACGAGGCGATAAGACGGAGCGCTCCTCCCGTCGCCCGTCCGATGGCTCCTGAAGTGAACGCAATGCAGCGCAAAACAAAAATCCTACCCCTTACTCTCCACCTGCTCTTACTCTCATCACCCCATGTGCAAGTGCACGACTGCAGTGTGCTTCTTGGGCAATAAAATGGCGCGAAGGTTGCACAGGGAAAATCGTCTAAACAGCGCGTCAGG
>JXXB01020314.1:0-12106 GCA_000956275.1 Anopheles koliensis | reverse complement strand
TTCGATCCGTTCAGCGCACTGTGGATGAAGCTTTCCCGCTGTTTCGGTTTGTAGTAGCCATTGAACTGCACAATGTACTCGTTCTGGACGATGTTGGTGGAAAATTCTATCACTACGCGATGCGTTTTACTACTACCGCCCGGAATGGAATGGGTCGCCCGGTCGGTGCTATTACTATCACAGCATGGTTTCGTGGGCTCGAACGTGCTGGCCCCGGTCCGGTTACGTGACACGGCTTCCGCGGTGTCACGGTCCGCCACGGTCGCAGAGCTATTGTAACTTAACGTACTATCATCGGACGGCCGCAAGGATTGGCCAGGATCTGGACTGGGCTGGTTTTGTTGAGTTGCGGTGGTGGTGCTATTATTAACACTAGGTGACACATGTGTGCAGCCGGTGAGCAACAGCAGCAGTGGAAGCAACAGAAACAATAACGACGGACCGCTGGTTCTCGCCGCAATATGCCGAATTATCATCTTCTCCACGGACAATTGCTCCGACTCCGAATAACTCCGAAACGCCTAGCACCCCATCTGACAGCGGTGTGTGCGGTAACGACGTCGACCGTGCCACGACCGAT
Source organism: Anopheles koliensis (assembly GCA_000956275.1). Lineage (NCBI taxonomy): Eukaryota > Metazoa > Arthropoda > Insecta > Diptera > Culicidae > Anopheles > Anopheles koliensis. The sequence continues at coordinate 11,526 of JXXB01020314.1, read as the reverse complement.
ACATTTAGGGGTTGTTGTTGTTTTTTCTCTCCTTGGCGGGGGTGATTATTTCTGGCTGAGCTGCACGTGTATGTGTGTGTGTGTGAGTGTTGTTTTTCGTCGTAGATGTTTACCGACCAGGAATCAAACAACTATCTGCAGTGAAGGAACAAACGAAGGGTTCTACATTTTCCACCTTCTAATTTAACTTTCACTACGTAAACAAAACATTACTGCGAGGGATGGACACAAGGAAAACTCTCCCCGGAGGAGTCCTTTGTTTTCTTTTTCTTTATTACGTACACAACACTTTTGCTTTTACTTTTGGTACGTTAGTTGAAGAAGAACACAGCTATTTAGCGATGTGTCGGGGAAAACGCTTAACACTCCGTTGGCATCTTTGGTGGGTTTTCCTTTCTACGCATCGAAGTATTCGTTTTTTGCACGCATTTTCACTCTTTCGCAGGAGTACACTTTTCACTACACTTTGGCTCTTTTTCCCTGGTTTGCGGGGGGATTTTCTTACTAACACCCGCAGGCAGAAGGACGATTGGTGTGCACGGTTTTGTTAATTACCAACTAATTTCCTTCTGCCGCCACCGATTTTCGACTTCGAGACGATTTTTATCGCGGTTCCCGTGGGTGCCTTTCTTCACGAAAGACAACAAGTCTGGTACAAGAGTTTAGACTGAAGAAAGGGTGGGAAGAGGAGAGGAACTGAGATGACAGCTGTGACAGACGAAAATTCGTTTAATTTAATTAAAACTTTCAAATGAAACCCTTTAAGATGAGGTAATTATAATATCACAACGATTTGTATTCAAACATATACAAAATCAAGAAAAAATCCACTTAATTTGTGAAAAGAAATTAATATTTCTTCGCCAGAACCCTACAACAGTGCTTGAAGTTACCAACATGACGGCATCAAACAGGAGCTATCTGTCATTTGCTGCTTGTTTTCCATTAGTCGGCTGTCAAAAGATACCACCATCGCGGTCAAAACACGTGCGAGAGCTTGTTACGCCGGTTCAAAAGCGCTTAATTTTGTAAAAATTATACCCAATTTCTAATCCAGTATGGGCAAAATTAAGAAGGAAAAAACCGACGACAGCATTGCCGATGATTCGGTTGCAGATGTTTCGGCAACGATCAAGGAGGAAGACACGTACGATGACAAGCTGCGAAACGCGAGTGCGATCGCCCAGCCGATGGCCTCGAAGAAGCTCACCAAGAAGATCCACAAACTGATCGAAAAAGGTAGGAATGTAATTGTATCAAGCAAGAGTACTTTGATAATCACATTTTAAATGTACCGTTTTAGCCGCCAAGCAGAAGAACTACCTTCGCAACGGCCTAAAGGATGTGCAAATTCGTCTACGCAAGGGTGAGCATGGGTACGTATCATTAGCACGTCGAGAACGTTTCTTTCGATTGCAACGAATATTGATGTTACAAATTTCGTACAGATTGGTCGTGTTTGCCGGTGATGTGACACCGATCGACATCATGTGCCACCTGCCGGCCGTATGCGAGGAGAAGAACATTCCCTACTGCTACACCCCTAGCCGGAAGGATCTCGGGGCGGCGATGGGCGTGAAGCGGGGAACGGTTGCGATGCTGATCCGTGAGCATCCCGACTACCAAGATTTGTTCGATAAGCTAAAGGTGGAGCTTTCCACTCTTCCGGTGCCTTCCTAGGCGTATCATCCTATCATAATGCACTATTTTAGAGTATAATGCTACACACGTAATAAGAGGGTAGGGGAGGAGGGGATGAGAAAGCTGCCTTAAGTTTTTTTTATTGTACATGCAGAATTCAATTTATGAATTTTTACAAAAAAACAACGATTTTATTTCGGTTACAAGCGGAAGGAATGGAAACCGTTAATGGAATTTTAGTGTATCAGCCCGTTTGATAAGAACAGTCAGATTTATTCAAAAAATGTGCTACTATACCGAACACTACGGACATAGAGAGTACCACATAAATTTGTCTATCGAAGAAAATATCCAATAAAACCTACCAATGCAATCTAAAACACTTAATCTTCGGCATTTTGTTTCTCTTACTTTGTAATTTTCGAATAATTTAACGATCGAAATAAATAACACTTCTTAAAGAAAAGTGAACACGTCAGTTAAACCTGCCTGATGCCTAACACAAAAACATCTAAAACCATCTAACAGTACGCACATTTTCTGGTGTATAAATGGAATTCAGTACAGAGAGCGAGAGAGTAAGTGTTAGTCCTAAACACGTTCAAATATAGTTTCCTAAACCGAGTGGCACATGTATGTCATGCCAGAACGTACGAACACGGCGCTGCACGGTACCGTTCGGGCCTGCAGTAAAGAATATCAGCTTATACACATTAAAATGTGAGTACACTTTTGCTTGAAACGATGCTACGACACTACCGAATTCTGAGATTGTGGGCACAAAAAAGTCCCCCTACGTCCTGTTTGGTATGATGCTGTTATGTTCCTTGTTTTAGTTGTATAAAATTTCCCTTAAACGAGTATGGTATGAAATATGCATGCTTTGGTATATGAGATTGTTTGTTTTTCTCCTTCTCGTTATCTAATCCCGTTCTAATGAACCCCGATGAATACTCGTTTGCTAACTTTCCACTCCCGTATGAATGAGTTAAGCTAGTGCGATTTGCTATTAGTAGTGATAGCTGTTGCTTTAATTCGGTGGATTTTCGTCGATTGATGAGTCCTGCTCGCGAATGTAGTTCATTATGGTGGCAGCGGTGGACTGGCGCAGGATAGCACTTGGCGGGTTCTGTTGCGTCCAGATGCCATACAGCCCGGGTGGATTGGTACCAGCAGGGGTTCCAGTTTGCGGCTCGTGAGGTTGCTATTTTTGGGGATGGGGAAACAATTTGTTTTGCATTGAATTCATGCTTCTTCGTGCGTTTTCATTTGAGTTTCAAATAATTTTATAAACTTACTACAAATTGGTTATCTACACTTACCATTCCCGACGGTTCCTCCACAAACGGTGGCCCGATGCTCGGCGGTGGCATCATCATCATTGGCTGCATCCGATGGATCGGTCGGCAGGATAGCAGCTGTATCGCCTCCACCAACCCATCCTGGCTCGTGATCGACGAATGCCAGGTTGAATCGGGCGTTGTGCTTTGGCTTCGGTCGCCTCCACTGGCGAGTGATGATTTCGGCGTCGGTCCACCACCTCCCCCACTGCCTCCCGCACCGCTTCCCGAAACGACCGGAACGGCAAGTTTCGAAATCGGCATCAAACGCGTCTGGCTCCAGTGGACGGTCGATTTGTCCGCTTTCGCTTCCCATGGCATCGACCAGCGGCGCATCTGACTCTCCGGGTCGAGGGCCGCTTCGGAATTGACTTCACCCGCGGCCGCTTCCGACCAGCGACGTTGTCCATTGAGCGTGAAGAGTGGAAAGTTGAGCGGGGAACGCGAACCACGATAGAACGGTGCCTTCATGCTGGATAGATGGCCCGGGTTGGGTAGCGGACCGCGTATGTTTTCCAAATAGCCCTGTATCGGGCTCGGTCCCCGAATATCGTGTGGTGATGGGCCACGCGTCTGCTCGTACGCAGTCGTACCGTGATCGGAAGAAGAACCCTGCGTCGAGACGGATCCGGTCCGATCGTACAGCCGGGTGTTCGATTCCTGCATCTTCATACCGAAATGTGGTGAAGGGGTCTGGGAGCGCTGGTCGATGGTAACGCCGGCCGTCCTTGCGATTGTTGCTGCTGCCGACATCGGATGCTGCACCATCGGGCAGTCCGGGTCGTGCGGAAAACCGACCTGCGTCTGGCACTGGTAGCAGCACATCAGTTGTGCGAACGCATCGCACGACGCGACACAGAACTGGTGCTGCAAATTGATCATCGTCTGTGCGTTGTCCTGTAGGATAAGCTGATTGTACTCCTTGATATGTAACAGCTCACTCTCTTGCTCGACCGTCGCTAGTGGTTGGGTTTTGAAATCCTGCAGTACGCTTACAATGTGCGATTTGACTGTACTCGTCGCCATGACGGAGGCACGGGCCAGCTCGTCCCACGCAGTGATGAACTGGAACGCCATATGCGAAGGGATCTGGGAGGTGGTGAAGGGAAGCTGCGGAATCTGTGGCCCTGCTTGTTGCTGTGATTGTGGCGGTGAAGGAACGCCAGACGATTGGCCACCGGTGGCGTTCGGTTGATCAAAGTAGGCCCACGGTTCGAGGGCGGCGATCGTTTGCGCCAGCCGGTACCCGGACGCGCACAGATTGTTCATTATCTGCAGATAGTTAAGCCACGCACCAAGGCACTCGCTGACGGCGGACTTCGCCGACCCTGAACTGCTGGAGCTCGTCGAAGGTGAGATGGAGGAGTTGCTGTAAGACAGGGCACCCGAGCCGAGCGAACTGCGCGGTGTATTTTGATTCGGAGGATGTTGTTGTTGTTGCTGCTGCTGCTGGTGCTGCTGCTGCGGCGCACCAGCGAGCGGGTCATCTAGATCGCTCATGTTGAACACTATTTACTTGTTTCCTACGTTTACACGATTAACGATTGGAAAAGGAATTCACCAACAACACTACCCCTACTAGCCCAGCAGGCCATTGTGTTTCTCTGTACCGCGCAAGGGTACTTCGCCAACGGTGGCTCCCCAAATATCCTAAAAAGGATTCTCAACGCAGGAATCGGGGGCGCAGAAGAAAAACGCGAAAAAATTCCGATCCTATTTGACAGTTTGTTTACATTTGCGTGGGGTGTAGTGTAAATAGTCCGACAAACGGAAAATATTGAGGAGTGAAGAAGGAAGGAAGCTTTTGGAAAAATTGTTCTACACTACTTCAAACAACGTAGGAACTGTATTTTTTTAAATTAAAAGCATAATTATTATTGCAGTATGGATGTATTCTGTAGTGTACGTTTTAAGCACAAATTTTTACACCACCACTCGAGAGCCTTACAACAGCGTAGTTTAACCGAAGGTTCCCTCAAACGTCACTCAAAATCAAAACAAAAACATTCCAATTTTGAGCATTCTTCTTCGCTTGTGCTTTTCCAGCATCCCGCCCGCCCGTGCAAGAAGATCACGAAATGTTTGAAATCGTTTAAAATATTTGCGTTTGTGAAACAATCGCTGGTTCTACGCATTTAGCAAACATGGACAAGTTAACCACAATCAGTGCGGCCCTGTTTATGGCAGCGGACGTGTGTGCAATCGTTAGTCTTGCCATGCCAGACTGGATTGTGACCAGCGTAGGAGGTGGGTGTTTTTAATGCAACCTAAAGGGGTTTGCATTATTTAAAATTTTAATGTTAACCTATTTGGATGTTATCCTGAAAAGGTGAAACTCGATTGGGATTGATGTGGACCTGCATGACACTGTACAACCGGCCGCAGGTTTGCTTCACACCAGAACTACAGCCCGAGTGGCTTATCGCGCTGATCTGCATCTTCGTCGGGTGCATATGCATCACGACCACAATCATACTGCTTGCGTCCAGCAACTGGGATCGTAATGTGATCCCATACGCACGGTGGGTTGGTTTCACTGCAAGTAAGTATAATCGTCATGTGTACTATTTTTCCGTGAAATCCTCTAACCATCTTCCTCATGAATACTCCTGCAGTGGTTCTTTTCTGCCTGGCTGCCGTAATATTCCCACTCGGGTTTCATGTGGACGAAATCGGCGGCCAACCGTACCATTTGCCACATTCGCACCAGGTTGGCATATCGTACATTATGTTCGTGCTGGCCCTGTGGATCACGGTCATATCGGAGCTGTTTGCGGAGAAGGTTTGTCTACCGCAATTTTAAGTTCTAGAACTGGTGGTAGCAGTTAGGAGCCGATGTCGATGTATCTCAAACTATGCTGTATGCTGTATTTAATCTCCAGTGTCCCTTCCCCTCCGTGGGAGCTGTGTAATCTAAATTGATTAAACGTACTTCTTGTTTTCCTAGTGACGGAATTGATCCAATTAGGGTAATAATGTAGGGCTAAACACACCAACCAAAAACATGGTACTTCTAGCTGTATTAGTATAGTATTAAGCGTAAACATAAATTTAAATGAATAATTTAAGAAAGGTATTATTATAAAGAAATAAAGTTGCTGTGCGATTTTTTTTTATTTGATCTAAATTATCCGTGTGTAAGTGTGTGCGTTTATCGTAGAAAGCGAAAACGTAAACAAACCAGCATAAAAACGCCACCCACTCCCATCCGAAGAAGCGCAAGAAGCAGCGTTTGACGTTTGCCGCATCTGCTGGAAATGTTGTGTTCTGATCTCATCATTGCGTATGTATGTGTGCGTATTGCGTGGCCACAACATAAGAACGGAAAACTCATCTGCTGCTGCTGTTCGGAAACGGAAGCTGATATGAGTCAAGAGAGTGAGATTGTGCGGTAGTAGAAGCGCTTGTTAATTGTTAGCTTTAAATCGTTCACAATCGAAGCATCAACGCCAATATGTGTTACCGCTCGGTTCGTTGTACTTGTGGTGCATTTCCGGTGTTCGTAATGAAAGCCCGGTTGCTGTTGTTGCTTACCATGGTGACGGCGATGATGAGCATCGCCAGCTGTGATCAGATCGTGCTGACGGAGCAGCTTCCGACCGTTTTGGTAGCAGTGTTGGTACGAAACAAGCAGCACACGTTGCCATATTTTTTCTCCTACTTAGAAGATCTCGATTATCCGAAAAATCGGATGGCGTTATGGTAAGTAATGATAGTGGACATTTGTTACGGAAGTTCGTTATGACCATTGCTCTTGATTTGTAGGATAAGATCGGACCATAATGAAGATGATAGCATCGACATTACCAAAACGTGGCTAAAGCGTACCACCCCGCTGTACCACAGTGTAGATTTTAAATATCGCAGCGTACCGGAAAAACGGGAAAGCGAGAAAACCAGCACACACTGGAACGAAGAACGGTTCGCCGATGTGATACGTCTGAAGCAGGAGGCGCTTCAGACGGCCCGTTCGAAATGGGCTGATTTTATCTTTGTAAGCATTCGTTTTTATAGAAATTGTTTCATTTGAATTTGATTCATTTTGGATAGAGCTTCTTTAAAGTTATGCAGCGTCAAAATTAAATGGTGAGTTTCAATTTGGATTGATATAATTTCCACAGTTCCTCGATGCCGATGTCTTCCTAACCAACCGGAACACACTACGCAACCTCATCGATCTGAAACTCCCCATCGTAGCCCCGATGCTCGTCTCCGACGGGTTATACTCAAACTTCTGGTGCGGCATGACACCCGATTACTATTACCACCGCACGGACGATTACAAAAAGATTCTCAACTACGATCAGGTCGGTCAGTGGCCCGTACCGATGGTACACAGTGCCGTACTTGTGCGTCTAACAGTATCGCAATCGCGCCACCTCACTTTCGAGCGTAAAAATCTCCCTCCCGGACGGTATGGCGGACCAGTGGATGATATAATAATTTTTGCCATGTCGGCGAACTACTCAGGAATACCGATGTACGTGTGCAATGCGCTGCTTTACGGCTATATTATGGTGCCATTGGAGGCGGGTGAAACGGTCGCGGGAAAGGATATGGAGCAGTTGACGAACATACTGAGCTACGCTGTGAACGAGTACGGGGAATTGCGATTGAAGCCGGATATGGCGAAATTCGTGCCGGATGTACCAAAGTAAAGAGGGATTTATTTTTTGTTTGGAAATGGGTTTGCTATATGTTTCTATTTGTTTTCTCATCAGAGACAAATTGACGCTGTCGCACATTTACATGATTAACTTGGAGAGACGCACGGAACGAAGGGAAAAAATGGTGAAACATTTCGATCTCCTTGGGCTAGACGTGGAACACTTTGCGGCCGTCGATGGTAAGAAGTTGAGTGATAAACAGGTGCACGATATGGGCATCCGTTTCCTACCCGGGTATGCCGATCCATTCCACAAACGGTGAGTTATTATGCTTCATTGAACATATTTTCGATCATTTGATGTCTTAAACTGTCATGTTCACATGAAAATCGTATGAAGGATATTTGATAGTTACCAAAACTTATAGTGCAAAGGGTTCTAGAATAATTCAAGCGGCATTTTGCCCAATTTTATTTGTTAGCCTGTAAAAATTATTCAAACTTTTGCCGTTAGCCGACCTGGAAACAGACTAGGAAACCAGTAGGATTTTTCTTCCCCCTGCGTGTCCAACCACGCCATACCTTCACCGAGCATTTTCTCCACCGCTTGTTCTGCCCTCGCTTGGGTCCAGCTGAAAAGCGATCGAATAGAAGGATATATCATTCCTCAAACCGTTGTGATTAGAAAATGCTTCCCATCTTACCCCAGATCACTCATGAGCGATGCGATGGTCACGTATCCCTGCCCTTGGTTCGTGGCCGCACTCAGCACCGTCGTTTCCTGTAGGCTTAACTCTCCCGGTATCGATTGTACCATGTGGCGATTTTTTCCCACCGAATAGACGGTGAAACCGTTTCCAAATATTTTTAGTTTTTTGGTCGCCATTAAAATATCCTCTGTAGTAATTTCCTGGTGCACCTGGCTCTTTCCTCTGGCTGCTACTAGCCGATTGCGCAGCTCATCCAGATCCATGAGACCTCCTGTGAAATAAAGAGCATATTTATGTCTCTATTGTGAAACAAAGAGCACAATAAAGAGCGAGAAATGTCTCCTTCTTACGTTACCTGTGATGTGATTGTGTGCCAAGCATACCTCGACCACCTGTACGCTCAGCTCGTAGAAGAAATCGCCCATACCGAGCACGCTCCAGAACCCTTTCGCCGATGCGAGTGGATCCACACCGATGGCAGCACACATCTCCTGGAACTGGCGTCGGAACTGAGGATTCTTTTTGATTTCATTTCGATGCTTGGAAGCAAAATCTTCCAGGTTTTCTTTTAGCGCTTCCATCTGTTTCACCATCTGCTCAAATTGTGACTCCTGCAACTCGGTTCCTTTATCTTTGTATTTTTCCGCCTCCAGACGCTGTTTCTGGATGGCACCAACACCAGCACGTCGCCGCATTATGATTATTTATGTTGCAGGTGGACTTTTATTTGTTGTTTTGGGGTGTGTATTACGATAAATTTGGATAATTTATCGTGTTTATTTTTAAGTAATACACCTCTTTCGTGGATTGGTTTGTTTACTTCTTTTCTATACAACATAAACGCAACTGATTTTGACAGAAGCGAAATATAATTTGACAGGTTCCTAAAACGTAAACAAAAAATGCAGGGTTGCTGGGATACTATGTGGTTGATATGGGAATTAAAATGTGTTTTTTTTGTCTTCATTTTATTGCAGTCCAATGACGATGGGGGAAATCGGTTGCTTTCTGAGTCACTACAACATCTGGGAGCGGATGGTGCGTTTGAACCAGCAGGAAGTACTCGTGCTGGAAGATGACATCCGGTTCGAACCATTCTTCCGCCGACGAGTGTATGGTGTGCTGTCTGATGCTCGACGAATCGGTGGCTGGGATTTAATCTACTTCGGTCGCAAACGGTTGCAGGAGGAAGACGAAAAATGGATCGAGGGATCCGAGTACCTAGTGAAGGCCGGCTACTCTTATTGGACGCTAGGTTATGTTATTACGCTGGAGGGTGCAAAGAAGCTGCTCCGGGAGAAACCGCTCGGAAAATTGGTACCGGTGGACGAGTACCTTCCAATCATGTTTAACAATCATCCTAACGAAAGCTGGGCAAACCATTTCCATGATCGTACATTGAGTGCTTGGAGTGCTGCACCGTTATTACTGTATCCAACACATTACACAGGCGACGAGGGTTACGTATCCGACACGGAGGATTCGATTAGGATTGATGGGTCACTACCAACGATTGGAATCGGTAAGGGTGGCTCGGGGGTAGTTAACAATGATACGCGTGACGCGGCCAAGGCACAGACCGGGGCAGAACCGAAGAAGGGCGACAAGGAGCAGCTGCCAAATGCGCCAGGTTGGCTGACGGAGTCGGGGATTGGGCAAGGCGAGCATGATCTGGAGGCGAAGAATAGACGTAGTGAGCTATAACGCTAGGAAAGAATCTCGCGTGAAGGGACATCGAACGATAGGTTAGAAATTTAAAGCACTATACCAAAAGATAGAACCAACTTGAACAAAAGTGTAGGTGAATTGAATTGCGATAATATTATTGTGCCTTATAACGATTTTAGGACGATAGGTTTAGAAATGATACAACATTTGAGCTAGCCATTACATGCCATATCCTATCAGATTCCATTTTAATAAATATTATTTGAAATTAATCGAGTCTTTTTTAATGTCACACGGACCAACGGTAAAATAGAATTTTAAATCATCAGCTCGACTTGCTGTAGAGCAGTTTATGCAGTACTCGAGCGGGTTTGTTTTGACAGATATTTGTTGTTCCTCGTTGCTGCTTCTTCTTCTTATTCATTGTCAACACACTGTCGAAGAAGGAGGTCGTGTTTGTGTGCTGCTGCCTCCAATCCCGGCTGGCTAAGCGAAGAAGGAAAAAGGCCCTCGGTGGTAGCCTTTCCCCGCTGAAAGTGCACATTTGCAATCAATTTTCAAGTGCAAAAATGGCATCGGTGTTCATTGTGATGTTGTTCTAAAAGTGCCCCATCAGTGCGTGTGAAGAAATACAACGCGTTTTGTGAATGGACCCGCGTAACAGCGCGTAAAAGCGCGTGTGTGTGTATGTGTGTAAGTGATGCGGAACGTGCGTGTGTGTTATTTTTTATTTGCTTTCGTGCATATTTTTACCTCTTCTAGAAGCATAAATGTCCCCCCATACCCTCTGGTGAGGCTTTTCATTCGCCTAGCCTCAGTAGTTACTGTGATCCTGAATTTGGTTTGTTGTGAGGAAGTGGAAAAAAAGAGTCGTAGAGGCAATTTGCCCAAAGCAGGCGTAAAAACAAACTAAACGTCAAATCTGTATTTACAACCAACTCTACACCCGCCCTCCAACCGTTTTCTCTGGATCTGCCCCTCATCGTGGTCTTATGCGCACAATCATCCAACATTTTTTTCTAGTTTAATCGGGAGAAATGCGCGATTGTAACACCGTTTGCTACAATCGGGTCCAGTGTGTTAGAAGGGCTCCAAGTGTCCCCAAGCTTGCCAAGGTGTACTATTAACGAAAGTACCTAATCGCGGCGTCGAACTCATCACAAAAAATGAGATAAAAACAAACCAACCCTTTCTACTGGAGAAGCGAAAGGAAGGAAAAAAATCACTGTTCATTGCAGGTCGTGTTTTGTGTTATTTCCAGTGTGTTTGGTGTTTACGTGCGTTGTTGCTCGTGTGTCGCGTGCGTGCAATTATGTGCTGAAACCGTGTTGTAATCTTTGCTCGAGCCGGGACGGAAACTGTGGTAGAAAATTGATTAAAAGTTGTCAACAAAATTCGGTACCAAATTATTGCAACAGTCAGCAGGTTCTTGTTGTGAAGTACTCGGCGGGTTTTTCTGTTTCCATGGTAATAAATTCTATAAAGCCATGTGCGAGTTGTGGAAGGCATCTGAATATCGTACGGAAGACCGTGAAAAAGTGTTTTCCTGTGTATGGTATAT
>JXXB01020303.1:0-15378 GCA_000956275.1 Anopheles koliensis | reverse complement strand
GCCTCAACTATAGGTTAGAAAGAACTAAAGTTAGGGCTTGACCGACGGAACCTTTCCCATTCGCAGACTCCATTGCGGTTATCTTACACCTCCCTGTCAGATTTAATCACCTCTTGTAGACTGTGGACGTTAGGGATAACTTCAGGACCAACTAGAAACAGACCCCCGGGACGCTGTAGAAAGACTCTCGAGCTGACAGAACCGCCACATCTCGTACGCTTCCAGTGTTGGACGTGCCGGCCGACCGGGATCTGTTCGGTGATCGGCAACCGAACGGCAGCTTCACCGGTGCGCTCGGCCGTCTCATCCGGCGCGACGTGGACATCGTCTTTACCGGCTTCTTCGTGAAGGACTACAGCACGCGCGCGATCGACTTCACGGCCGGTCTCTACTCGGACGCGGTGTGCTGCCTGGTGCGGAAGGCACGCCGCATCCCGGAGGCGCTCCTACCACTGTACATCTTCCCGGGCGACATCTGGGCGCTGCTCGGTCTGCTGGGGTTGCTGTGTGCGTGCGTTTGGTGCGCGCTGCGCTGGTTCGTGGCCGGCCAGGTCCGGAGCACGCGGTTCTGGTCCCGCCAGCACCGGCTGGCGGTGTTGTTCAATCTTCCGCGCCGTTTGCGCCAGGCCAGCCACCGACGTCTGATGCTGCAGCTGTACATCGATGCGTTCATGCTGCTGGTGAGCGCACCGTACCTGCGGTTCACGCGGTCCGGCGTCGAGCGGCTCTTCCTCACCGGGCTGCTCATGGTCAGCTTGATCTTCGTGTCCCTGTACCAGTCGGGGCTGTCGTCGGTGTTCTTTAATCCCCTGTACTACCCGGACATCGGGACGCTCCAGCAGCTGGAGGAAACCGGCATGGAGATCCCGGTGAAGTATCGCGGCTTCATCGACGACGTGTTCGCCGTCAACTACAGCCGGCTGATGGATTCGCTGCGCGGTCGGATGCGCCACCTGCAGGTGAAGGAGTCGATGTTGACGCGCGTCGCACGGCTCGGCAACATCGCGACCGTCACCCGCAAAACGACGCTCGCACTCGACAACGCCATCTACTTGACGACCCGCCAGCTGCACATGGTGCCGGAGTGTCCGCGGACGTACATGCTCGCGTACGTCACACCGCACCGGTCGGTGTTTGGCGAACGCTTCAACAAGATCCTGCTGCGGATGGTGGGCGGCGGCCTCGTCGACCACTGGATCGATGAGGCGCGGTACGAGTGGACGCTGCGGAACTGGCGCGTCGTGCAGGAAATGCTCGAGTCGAACTTCAAGATCCTCACCGTGCTGGACATGCAGTTCGCCTTCTACGTGCTGGCGATCGGGCTCTCCTTGAGCGTTGGTGCGATCGGTGTCGAGCTGGTGCGCTTTCGCCGTGCGCACAAAGGCGGCAAAGCGCACATCATCTCTTAAATTAAGCTATTCGCGCATCAGTACGCTGCGTACGTACCTCATTTGAAAAGGAAAAACTATATCTAACGCAATAAAGAAAAGCGAAGAAAAATACGAAAACTTAGCTGTTTTTCCGCTTTTGTAGTTCAATTCTGATTTATTCTGAACGTGTAGAGCTCCTCAACCTTTTCAAGAGCTTTCTCCTAGCCTGGTTTGCATCGTTTTGGGCAAACAACAAAAAAAAACAAAATTAGCTTAAACCTAGGTCCGGTGAGGCGGCGCGGCTCCTTTAGCCCTCCGCCGTGAGCGGATCGCGCGCGTGATGGATGCGCACGTGCTTGTTGTGGTTCGTCTTGGTCGCGGACGTCTTGCCGCAGATGTTGCACGTGAACGGGCGCTCGCCGGTGTGCATGCGCTGGTGCTCGGTCAGGTAGTACTTGCGGTGGAACTCGCGGCCACACTCGTCGCACCGGTAGCCCTTGTCGCTCTCGTGTTCGCGCGAGTGCCGCAGCCAGTTGTACTTGCGGATGAACTGGCAGCCGCAGTGGTTGCACGTGTACGGCCGGATCGAACGGTGCGCGTTCACGTGCGTCACGTAGTCGGACTCGCGCACGAACGCGCTCGGGCAGTGCGAGCACTGGAACGGCTTGAGCGTCGGGTTCGCGTGCGTCCACTTGTGCTGCTTCAGGTTCCAGTTGGTGGTGAACCGCTTGTTGCAGATGCTGCACGCGTACGCCATCCGCTCCTTGGTGTGCGTCTCGAGGTGCCGCCGCATGCTCGTCTTCGTGTACGGCTGCTGGCAGATCGTGCACGGTTCGGTGCGCGTCTCCTCCAGCTGCGCGTACTTGTCCGTGTGCGACAGCCGGATGTGGCGCGTTAGGCTGTTGCGGTGGATGAACTTCTCCCGGCAGTACGGGCACGCCTTCGGCTTCTTCTCGTGCGTCTCCTTGTGCCACTCCATCTTCGCGACGCTGTGGAACACCTCGCCGCACTGCTGGCACACGTAGTCCTCCTTCGCGGCGGCGCGATTCTGGTGGTTGCGCTTCCGGTGCTGGGCGAGGTTCGAGAAGCGCTTGAACGACCGGTTACACTGCTTGCACTTGATCGGCGCGTACCCGCTGTGCACGCGCATGTGCTCGATCAGCTTCTGCTTGATGACGAACTGCTTGCCGCACGTGCGGCACTCGTGCTCCTTGATGCCGAGGTGGCGCTTCACGTGGAGCGAGAAGTTGCGCCACTGCTTGAACTGCCGGCCGCACGAACCGCACGTCACCGGGTGCTCCACCAGGTGCTCGTTGAACAGGTTGAACCGCTCGAACTGCTGGAGGCACGTGCTGCACTGGTAGCTGCGATTGCGCCCGGCGCCACCCAGGAACGGACCGCTCGGCCCACCACCACCGTCGGCGGCGCCCGGGAGACGCGCCAGCACCAGCTCCGGTTTCTGCTCCACCGGCACCACCAGCTCGCCCCCGCCCGTCGTACCGCTCGTGCCGCTCGTACCCGCCACCGCTTCCATCGCACCGCTCGTGCTCGGCATCACCATGAACGTGCTCTTCATCACCATCGACTTGCGCTGCACCTCCTGCAACATCCACTCGTAGTTCATCAGCACCGGCGGCAGCCGCTTTACCGACGACGTCGTCGGTTGCAGCGCCACCGACGGAGCGCCCGCCTCCGCCTCCGCCTCAACCATCTCGCTACCACCGCCACAAGCGGCGCCGGACGCCGCAAACGACATCAGCATCTGGCGCATCTCGTCCGCGTGCACCGACTGCTGGTGGACGCGCCGCAGCTTTATCGAACCGAACGCTTTCGGGCAGTGCGCGCAGCGGTACGTCCGGGACACTCCGCTCCCGGACGGCTTTTGCGCTCGCTGAACCGCCGAACCGCCGTTGCCGCCGCCCTCCGCCATCATCAGCACGTTGACTTTGTCGCACAGACCGAAGAACGACGCGGTCGACGAGTGGCCCGTTTCCTCGTACTTGGTTTCGCACATCGGCAGCACGCTTTGCTGCTGCTCCTGCTCCTGCTCCTGCTGCTGCTGCGGAGCCCCATCCTCCTGTACGATCATGTTCTGGAGGGTGCTCTTCATCAAACGGTTGCGCGTCGTTTCGTCCATGTCGGCAGTGTCCGTATCGATGTCGTTGTCCTGCTGCTGCTGGTGCTGCTCCAGCAGCGCGAGATCCTGCTGCTGCGGTTCGATCTTCCCCGCCGTTGCTATGATTCCGATTCCACCCATCGGCAACTGCTCCGGTGCGATACCCAGCGGCTGGTGCTGCTGCTGCATGTGCGGACCTCCCTGCTGCTGGTGCAGCGTTGTGGAGGTTGCCGCAAATTGGCTGTAATACCGATGGGATTGGGGGGAGAAGAAAAAAAAAAAAGACTTATTAGTGTACGTTAAATGCACGTTAAATATTATTAATATTTCAATTGCTTAAAAATGGAGCAAAGATGTATGTTTCCATTGCTTCGCTGCAAATGATTGACGCAAATACGTCGCATTAGCACGGGAGAAAGCAATACGTACAATGCAACCCTTGTTAGCGGAATTTGCCCACTGTTGCCGCTCCCAAACTGCGCTTGTTCCGGCGGCGTGTAGTAAAACTGCACGTTGTTGCCCGCAAACATGCTTTGCGTGCGGCTGCTCAGATTCCAGCACTCCTGTGCGGTGGAGAGATCGTACGAGCTCGGATAGATCGGCATGTTGTCACCGACCGCGTACAGCTGGGGGGTTGCGGAACGAATTCGAAAAAGAAAAACGCATAAAAATCTCCACCTCTCCTCCCGCGCCAAAAACGTACCCGCTGGTTCCAGGACGTGACATCCATGTCGCCGTTGCTCTCCTGCTCGGAGATTTCGCCCTTCGCCGGCATCTTTTCGTCGGTGCGGATGTTTAGGCTCTCGGTGGACGCCGCTCGCTCCATCAGCAGGCTCGCGGCGCTCGAGCAGCTCGACGTGGTGACGGTCGCGTTGGACGAGTACATCGACGACGACGAGTTGGAGTGTTGGGAGCAGCTGGCGCTCGCTTTAGCCGCCGCTTCCTCGTGGGCGCCAGTGCCCTCGCCTTCCCCTCCGGACACACCACCCGTGCCGGCGGTGCTGACCGTCGTGGCGCTCGCGCTCGGAGTCACGACCGCAATCGCGACGCCCCGCTTGCGCAGGAAAGTGGCCGCCGAGGAGCAGGAAGCGCCCGACGTGTCCTCCTCGTAGACGAAAGTGCCCCCTTCGCCCGCCGACGGCACCGGATCGTCACGTTCGACCTTCGCCGTCACCGGCGCTGCCACTTCCTCACCGCTGGCAGAAGCCGCAGGCGTTTGCTTGCCGTGCCAGTACGAACCCGGCGCGGACGTGATGCGTATCTTCGGACGTGGCGGGCCGTTGGCGTCACCGGATGCGGACGACGACGAGGACGGTCCCGCCTCGAGCTCGTCCCGATCCTTCCCCTCCATCGCTGTTACTTCCAATGGCACCGTTCGCACATGTTGCGCAATTTTCGACGCTTGCGTGTTCGCGTATCGGTGCCTCCCATCCTTCTCGTCCTCGTCGTCCGCGTCGATCATGGTGACGCTGCGCTTGCGGGCGACCGTGTGCCCGTGGAGCGTCTTGGGCGGTGCGACGGTGCCCTCGTTGGCGCGTGACGCGGCGTACTCCGCGTGCTGCTGCTGCTGCTGCTTGCCGCTCCGCTCGTTGTAGGGAGGAACGCTTCCGGAGCGCACCTTGGGGGCTCGCATCCCCACCACACCTCCCATGCGCTCGCTCTGCTCACCCTCACCATCTTCCTCCCCTTGCTCGTCCTCTTCTCCGTCCTCGTCGTCCTCCTCCTCCTCCTCCTCCTCCTCGTCGTCCTCATCCTCGTCGTCTTCCTCCTCCAAATCTTCTTCCTCCTCTTCCTCCTCGTCCTCCTCGTCCATGTCCTCTTCCTCGTCTTCCTCCTCCTCTTCCTCCTCGTACTCTTCGTCGATATCGATCGGTTTACTTTCCTCCTCCTCCTCCGCATCCACGTCGATCGTTTCCATCGGCACCTCCATCTCCTCGGCCCGCTCCTCCAACACCAGCTCCTCCAGCTGGTCAGGCGAACCATCGTCCAGCACGGCTTCAACCGGGACCAGCTGGGCGTCACTGTCGCTCCCATTGCCACTGCCACCGTCGCTCCCATTGCCACTGCCACCGTCGCTCACCAGGATGATCTCCTCCTCATTCTTCGGCAGCGGATAGTAGTGCGTTTCACCCGCCTCCCCAACGTACGAGATGTTATACGCACCGACGTCGATCTCGTACGGGCGTATTTCTCCTCCCACCGCCTGCCGCATCGCCTCCCGCTTGATCGGTGACGTCTTCTGTATGACGGCGGCCGTCGCCGATTCACCGCCCGGCTGCTGCTGCTGGGCAGCCGTTGTACAAACGACCTCCGCCAGCGTGCTCAACGCGGTCGCATCCAGATCAAACTGCTGCTGCTGCTGCTGCTGCTGATGGGCCGGTTGGTGATGCTGCTGCAATACCGGCTGCAGCGGCTTTATCACCAACTTTTTCGGTGTCGGGAAGCGTCCGTGCGACTGGCGGGATTGCTTGCCGCCGGTGCTATTGTTCGCCTGCGGTGGCTGGGACTGCTGACCGTTCGCCATAGTGCTCGATTTCGTTGTGGCCGGTAACGACAGCACTATCTTCACCATCTTCGAGGCGTCAGGTGCGGATGCGGCTGGCGGTGCGGGCGGTGTTTGTGGAGTTTTCTGTATGACGCTCGTCATCATGGCGCTGGTTTTGGGCGGTGTGGCCGCCGCACTCTCCATCTCACCCACTGCGGGGGTGAATTTCATTTCCTGCCATTCTTCTTCCTCCTGCTCCTGTTCGATTTGTTGCTCAGCCGCCTGCACCTCCTCCCCCGCCACTCCATCTTCGTCCAGCTCTTCCTCCTCCTGCCATTCAACGCCCGTTTCGCCATAATCTTCGCACTCCTCCTCGCATACGTGCGGCACGTCCGGCACTTCGAACTTCTGTACAGGCGCGAGTTGCTGCTGCTGCTGCTGCTGCTGCTGCTGCTGCTGCTGTTGCTGCTGCTGCTGCTGCTGCTGTGGGTCGATGCATCCCTGGACTTGCTGAGTTGACGGCCGTTGTGAGGAAAACGCGAGCAACGAACGGCCACCGGCGGAGGCCGAACTGGCACGCTGATCGCTCTGGTGCGGAATCAGCGTCGTTTTATCGCCGACGATCGCCATCTTACCCGCGTTCAGGTGCGTAATGATGTCCTGAAAGTCCTTTATGTCGCTCTGCAACTTCACATCGCTCAGCACCTGCACGATGTTGGCTTTGGGGGGCGTCGAGTTGACCGATGATGGCGAGGTGGATACGGTCGACGTGGCTGAGACCGTCGGCGAGACCGTATTCGACGTCGTTGCGGGCCCGCTGGCAAAGCTCTGTTCGGTTTTGAAACCCGTCTCGCCGCCATCGTACGAAGCTGGTTTGCTAACGGGCTCGCTGATGGTGGTCGCTTTCGAATGCTGGAACATTGCCTGCGGTTGACTCACGGGCACAATGTGGGTGGTGTTGGTGGTAACGGTGGACGTCACCGCACGACTGTACGGTGGCGGTGGCCCCGAGTAAAGCTCGTTCGTATAGCGCGGATAGATGGCAGCGGTGGAGCCGGCAGTTGCGCCACGACCACTCGACGTTCCCGGCTGCGGCTCGGCCGCGAAATCCTCCTCGGAAGAGGAAGATGTGATCGTCACCGTTGCTGCGACCGGTACCGGCTCCTTGAAGAAGGTGACATTGTTCAGCTGAAACCCTGGCACACCGTACGCGTTCATCGTCTTCACCACGATCGGGGCCGCCATGGCCGGTGGGTTGCCGAGCAGCGCAGATGTCGAACCGGCCCCATCCAGGTAGATCGATTGCGCTGGTTCGTAGCCCGAGCTCATCGGCCGCGAGCTGCCTGGCGGGGAATCGGTCAGCACCACCGTCGTCGACGTCGTCGTCTTTGGCGCCACCACCGGCGGCAACTCTTCCCCTCCTCCAATCTCGATGACTTCACTCGGTGGCCCATTCTTGGTCAACAGCCAGCTCTTGACCAACGCACTAATCACTTTCTCCTTGGGATGCGTGTCCAGGTGTTCGGCTAGGTTCATCCCAGAACGAAGAAAAAGTGTGCATACCGGGCATTCGATCTCCATTTTGCTGCTTTTTTTGTTCCTGGGCTCTGGGCCGGGCTTCAAGGTTGAGGTTTACTTCCAGTCACGCCCGGCCCGGCTCTGCTCGCTGCTTCTTCTCTCTCTCTCTCTGTCTCTCACTCTCTATTTAGGGTTGCAAGCCGGATAGAAAGGGACTGGAAACGGGCTCCATCACCAACCGAGCTAGAGAAGCAAATAAGCTGTGCGCGCCTGCCTGCCGCTTCTGCCTGAGAGTAGTGAAGTTTTCCAAGAACACGGCGCTGCTGCGATGCCGGAACTACTAGCGGGTAAGAAAACAAAAGAAACACAGCAACTCGATTAACCGTGTGCTGAACACTTGCCTACGATTGCTACGGCGTTAGGGAGTGTGAGACAGAAAGCATGATTCACCAACGGAAAAGTCTGTGCACGAATGTATTGTTCTAGTGTTAGGATACTAAAGCAAACGCACACACACACTCGCACACACTGAGAGGAGAATCGTTATTCTTCGAACGGCGAATTCTGCTGCCAGTAAGTACCCCCTCCCTCCCCTCCACAGATCTTTTGTCACCAGATTGAAGAGTGAGAATATTGATGGATGGAGCCAGCCCAAGCTTAGGCGCGTTTCGGTTGATGCCGGTTGAGGTGCGTTGATGCTACGGATGTTGATTGCTGCTGGTTACACTTTACCCCTATCTCCCTTCCCTGCCCATCTTATCTAACCATCGCCTACCTAACGCACGAAATATGGTGACGGAACGCAACGATATGCACTGTTATTGTCGGAATGGATATTCGGAGGCGGCCATCTTGTTACTGCTCGAAAACGCGAGAAGATGTGGTTTTCTTCTGTGGTTCGTCGCTTTCCTTTTCCGCAGTTTACGACGAATTTGTCCTATCAGTTAGCGATCGGGCTAAAAAGGCACGAAAATCTCTGCCTACCTAAACCGTGTTTCCGTCAGTTGCAACACTTTCGCGACCTCCAACCTTCTTTCTGCGTTTGGCGCACAGCACGATCTAACAAGGCTGCACCGTTTCCAGCCGTATAAGAATGCTACCCTATCATCTATCATCTCGTAGCGCGAACACTTTTGCCACACTTTCCCACCAATTCTTACCGTAAAACGAGGAAAATAATCCCGCGCTAATCGGGGCAGGAAACGAACCAAAGAGCTCAGCACGGCTGGACACAACTGCCTACTTCAACAGAAAAACGAATAATGGCCTCCGAAATCGAAAATCGACAAAAAGATGATGGTGGACATGGTCGTGTGTGTGTTCGCCTTTTGTCTTTCATTTCACTCTCGCTGACACCCACCACTGTCGCCCACTCGTTCGTACACACGCAAACGCAAGCCCTCCTACCCAGCGCTCGATCTCTCTCGCTCTCACGCACACACAGAACCGATGCGAGTCTCATCGAACGCTTCGCCTCGTTCGCGCAAACGTCCAAGCACGCTTGCTCTCACTCGCTCTCGCACGCACACATCCTCACGCGACATGACCAGCAACACCAGCTGCAAAATTCCCAAAATCGATTCCGAACGGAACGAACCCCCACTTTTGTACCTTCAGCACAATAGGCATTTGGAACCTCTCACGCAAGCTATTTTCGCGCGTAGCAACATCCAACTTGAACTCACCTAATGGCGCCTGCGGGAGGGAATAACTAATTTGTCACTAATTTCTGATTTTCTACACCGTAAAACTATTTCACTCCACCAAAGCTAGCTACGACTGAACGACGAGCTCTGCTGGGTTCTTCTAGCACACGCACACGCACACAACTAGCTGACACATGACACAACTGCTACGGTCTTGTTTTCGAATTGTTCAGCGTGCCCAAGGTTTGTAGAGTTTGGGTGGACAAAAAATTAAACTTCAACGGTTCTTGATAAAAACAAAAACACTCACCATGAGAATGTATTCATCAAATTTTGCTTCGAATCACCGAAAAAACTCTCCTTTGTGTTCGACTCCCTATTACCATTGAATTTCTGTTCGCTTCTAAATTTCCTCGTAGCTCTTCTCTAAAACTCGAACTTGATTTGATACCGAGCTGATATTCTCGGGCAGCGCCAAACAACGTTTTCAGATTTTGTAAGCGTTCTAAACGAATTGTTTGAATGATGCTGCTTTTTAGAACTCTTTCTCGAAGATCTCGATAGTACAAAACACTCCAGGTTTACTGAAACGATTTATTTGTATAATAAGCACGAAATATCGTGACATAATCATGTTAAATAAAACCAACAGTTTTATGATCTCATAATCGGTTTCGGAGTTTTCGAACAAACCCAATCAATTTGGTATGAAATCGCAGTAGGAAATATTTGCGAATGTTCGCCCGAAAAATGTCCAAGACTCCATTTCAAACTCATTTCATTTCCATTGTCTACTCAAACTCAATACAATGCGAGTAATTCCACGTATCGACCATTGGCGAAGTTGAGCTTCGTGATGAAAAGAAGCAAGAAGGCTGCAAAGAGCGAATGAAAAAAGACAATAAAAAAATGATTCTCGCAATCTCGAGATGTCATCGCCATCTGCCTGCCTGTGTGTGCGTACGTTGGTGTGCGCGTGTATGCGTTGGATTGAAAGTTGTCGTTTTCGTTCTCAGCTGTCAAAGAAGGCTGTGTGTGATCATCATCAGGCAGCAGAGACGAAAAGCAGCAAAATTGTATTTATTTTTTTGACTATGTTGGACGTGTGTCTTTTTTCGTGTACGAAAAGTCCAACCAGTGCCGAGCAATACGCCACGCCGAAAAGCGACCGTCAGCGGAAAGGGAAGCAGTGAAGACGTTCGTAGCCAGCGAGAAACCCCAAGCATCCCAGCAGGTCCCCGTCCCCGTCCTTCCCGTACGCCGTGTGCACACCCTTCGCAGCTGCACACCTGTATTATCCTCCCATCCGTTTATTCCTGGTGCCCAGCATTCGAAGTATGGCCAGCGACAGCGACAGCTCGGACGAATTTTACGACGCCCTGGACGATAGCTATACCGCAGGTGGAGGAGGTCCCAATTCCAGCAGGTAGGGCAACGCGCGCTGTGTTTGTCTTGTTCGTTTTGCCAGCGAAATCCGAAGCGTGACTAATGTGACGCACATTTTTGCTGCACCTGATTACGCAGGCGACGTTCCGACAAATCGAACCCCGAGTCCGGCGCTGGCACGTCCAACGATTCGAATGTAACGAACGACCGGACGACGGCGCTACAGCACCACCACACGCACGCCAAGGAAGCGGCCGCCCCGAGCAACCGGATGACATTGCAGGCGGGCACAGCGAAAGGTCCGGCGGCGGGATCCAGCACCACCGTGACCGACCAGCCACCCTTTAAGGAACCGAAATCGGTAAGCTTTTGTGCCGCGGAATAGCTTTGCACCTGTTCCACCAACACCCGGTACACCACCGTTTTGCTTGGTCTCGCCCTGTTGATCTGCATGAGCATCCAGTTTTGGTTTTCTGTTTGTTTGTCTGTTGTTGGCAATTTTGGATCCGTGGCGGTGTAGTGGTTCGTTCACGTCCCAGTACTTAGCGTAGCAAAGGGTTCACAAACACTCCAACATCCCGAAACGTCCGAACGCACCGAAGTGCGGCCACATGTGACACGTATTCAATCAATGGATTCATCAATCAAAACTGCAACCAGCAAGCCGCACACCGTTACCGATCAAACCTCACCACAAACCTCACCACCAGCGCCATTCATAACGAAACGCGACACCAGACGCCCGCACCCCACTCGACGGTGTTCCTGTTATTGAACGCAAGCCGAATTGCTTTTGCAAATTTCCATCACCCATTCCGTCCTGTCCCCAGTCGCTACCTAGCTATTCTAGTTACCGTTGTTACTATTTCCGTTTTTCCGTTCTTCTTTCAACCGTAGCTTCGTAGTCAGCGGTTTCACGAGCTGCGCCAAAGCATGCAAAACGACGAAGACGAGAATCCGGGCAATATACTGACGCCTGACTCGCAGGTACTACTCTTCCCTCAAGCACGTCCGCTTTGGGGTGCATCCCTCTTCCTAGTCAGCTTCCATCTCCCCATCAAGGTTTCCCCGTAGGAGATAATACAACGAACGATATTGATGTTGAAATTCGCAAAAAACCTAACCCGAAAACCTAATTTTAACAAACAACAAAAAAAAGAGAAAGCTACACAAGACGGGATCCAGAATCTTCGTATGGGTTCGGTTGGTTTTATAAACGTGTATTTGTTAGGTTTTTGTTAGGTTGTGGAAACGAACGATCGGGCGGTATTGCGTCCCACCGCTCTCAGCTCATCGCTTCGGTTCCCGATTAACAGCTCCTTTCTACTCTTCTTCTTTCTGCATCTAACGTAAACAGTAGAATGTACGCCGTAGAGTAATGGTATTCGTTAGTTTAGTTATCTCCTGCCAAAACGCTTTCGTTACTAATACGAATGTAACAATTATTGTTTGTTATTTTGTCCCACAAATATCCAATGCACTCACACCTTTCTTTCGTTTTCGCTGCACGTGCGTGCCGGCGTGTGGGTGGGGCTGCGTTGCCGCATTGCAGAATAGCTCGGTCGAGGGTGTGTATATAGCGCCGAGCCGCTCCAACTATCCGTTCCGCGTGATCGAGAGCGATGTGGCCAGCATTCACAGCATTTCCTCACTCGGCATCGTCGGGCGCATCATGGCGGGCGGAAGTATCGATACGAATGGTAAGTATCGATCGGCATGGGTCAGTAAATCGGAATTTACCCTTCAACTCCATTTCAGCGCTTAGCGTCGGCTCGTCCAGCGTGAAGCAGCTGCAGGCAGCTAGTAAACAGCAAGGCAATAAAAAAGCCACCACAGCCACTGGTGCTACCGGTCAGAAGACAGCAGGTACGTTCTACATGCTAACAGCAGAGTGCTTGATTTAAATTTGGCTTGTAACGCTGCTGGTTGAACGATCTGTTGGGAATAGAAGTAGTTGCGATTAGTTTTTTTTTAAATTTAAATATGATTCTCCTGTGCTATGCTAGCGCCATCTAGTGATCGGGATCTAGCATAGCGCAACGGCAACGATCATTGAATGACAGCTGTTTGTTTTTGTTTACAATCGGTTTATCACTTTCGTTTGTTTTGTGAGTGGCAGTTTCGGATAATTTAGTGACATGTAATTATGGAAGTGTTTCCAACGGATCCGTTCTACGCTTTGTCAACACTTCAGATTCTTATCTTCGGTTCTTTCTCTTCTCAAACACTCATGCCTGCACTCTCTATCACTTCCGCACAGATCCAGATGTTATCCCCAGCACAAAGCAACACCTGGCCCACTCGAAAACGGCCGACGCGACGTTCGCTGTGCCTGCACCCGCCGCTGGCACGGCCCCCAACCGTCCGGTTGCTCCACCCCGGCGGAAGAAGAAGACGCGCAAACTGTCGAGCAGCTCGTCCGAGCAGTGCAACATGAACGAGGGTCTCAAACTACCACCGGCGGACAGCTCATCGAGCGAGGTGCTGATGGTGAAGCTTCCCGGTCCAGCTGCCCCAACCATTGCCACCACCACTGAATCCACCATCGACGCCACCACCACCACCACGACCACCACCACCACTACCAGCAACATGAGCCAAAAAACCGGCCTGAACGGTGTGAGTAGCGCGGGCTCCACCGGTTCGGACGCGACCACAACCGGTGGCGACAGTATCAGCGGCCAGACGTTACCCTCACCCGCCACGCTCGAGTCGATCACGCGTGAAATCGAAAACTCCTTCGAGGAGGCCGCATCCGTCGCGAGCGCCGGTGGCGGTGGGAGTGGATCGTTGACGCGCATCACACACCAGCCGGGCGGTCAGTCCAAGTGCAGCCATATCAGCCCGACGGGCAGCCTGAAAAGCATTTCCACCGGACCGTCCTCGCACGTGAGCTGGACGGATAACGCGCAGGGGCTGAACCTGTACAAGGCCACCAAGGGCCAGTACGTGGTCAAACCGACGGATGGGGCGTTCAACAAGGCGGAGGGTCCGTCGCGGGACGAGATCGCACGGGTCGAGCGCATTCGGCGCGAGTTTTTCCGCAATCTGGACAGCGTGCGAGGTACGGGCGCGATCGGGAGTGTGCCGGGTGGTGGTATCGGTGGCGCGCCGGGTACCTCCGGCATGGGCTCGATCGGGACGGTACTCGGACCGGGGGGCGGCGGTGGCGGCGGTAGCCATCGGAAAAACTTCTCCTTCACCGGCACGAACAGCCTGGAGGGTGGGATGCGGCACGGGAGTCTGGTGGCGAAGCAGCTGCAGCTGCGCGAACGCCGCAAGTCCGCTGGGGATGAGGAGCAGTTCAAGCAGATGAACATGTACGTCCGGACGCGGACCAGCTCGGGCAAGCAGCTGACCGACATGGAGATACTGGAGCAGGTGCCGGTGAAGAACCTCGACACGGGCGAGAACTTTCCGCTGTCGGCGGTGGAGGAGAAACTGCCGCAGTGCATCAATCCGCTCTCCCTGCACATCATGCGCCTGACGAGCCACATCCCGGAGACGGACGAGGAGTCGGTCGGGCCACAGCCCGACTCCGACTCGATCCAGCCCGGGTACGAGGAGGAGCTGGAGTCGGAGCTCGGGCTCGAGGGCGGCCGGCTGAAGCGGCGCACCGCCCGCCTGAAGCGGTTCTTCCGCTCGACGGCGAAGAAAACGGTCAGCAAGGCGAAGTCGATCGCGTCGGAGGTGTCGCACGCCCGGCACAAGGAGGATGTGGCCGACATCCAGGACGTGAGCAATCCGGAGCAGAACATCAAGATCAAGGCGTCCAGCACAAACAAGGGCCCGTACGATTTCGCCAAGCTGCAGCACGTGCAGGATCTGACCGGCGAGCACACGGTCGCGGTGTGGTGCATGAAGTTCAGCAGCTGCGGCCGGCTGCTGGCGACCGCCGGCCAGGATCGCGTCCTCTGCATCTGGGTGCTGAAGGACGCCTACCCCTTCTTCCAGACGATGCGCACGAAGTACAACGCGGACCAGAAGGCGTCACCGACGCCGTCGGAGGAGGCCCTGAACGCGTCGCTCAGCTCGTCGCTGATCGCGTCGGACGAGGCGGCCATCCTGCCACCGTCGGACGACGCATCGCCCGGCCCGTTCATGCCGCGCGCCTTCTGCACGTACGCCGGCCACACGTCCGACCTGCTCGACGTGTCGTGGTCGAAGAACTACTTCATCCTGTCGAGCTCGATGGACAAAACGGTGCGGTTGTGGCACATCTCGCGGCGCGAGTGTCTCTGCTGCTTCCAGCACATCGACTTCGTGACGGCGATCGCGTTCCATCCGCGCGACGATCGCTACTTCCTGAGCGGCAGCCTCGACGGGAAGCTGCGGCTGTGGAACATCCCGGAGAAGAAGGTCGCGCTGTGGAACGAGGTCGACGGCCAGACGAAGCTGATCACCGCGGCGAACTTCTGTGCGAACGGCAAGTTCGCCGTGGTCGGCACGTACGATGGCCGGTGCATCTTCTACAACACGGACCAGCTCAAGTACCACACGCAGATACACGTCCGATCGACCCGGGGTCGGAATGCGATCGGGCGCAAAATCAGCGGTATCGAACCGATGCCGGGTAGGTTTCGGGTGCACTTTTCCTTTGCCTTCTTTCGCTCACGCATTTGCGCTCGCTTTGCAGGTGAGGACAAAATTCTGGTCACCTCGAATGA
Organism: Anopheles koliensis; assembly: GCA_000956275.1. NCBI lineage: Eukaryota > Metazoa > Arthropoda > Insecta > Diptera > Culicidae > Anopheles > Anopheles koliensis. The sequence continues at coordinate 190 of JXXB01020303.1, read as the reverse complement.
CAGCCGGATACGGTTGTACGATCTGCGCGATCTCAACCTGAGCTGCAAGTACAAGGGCTATCTGAACTCGTCGTCACAGATCAAGGCATCGTTCAGCCAGGACGGGAAGTACATCATCTCGGGCTCGGAAAACCAATGCATCTACATCTGGAAGACGCGCCACGAGTACAACAAGCTCAGTTCGGTAGGT
>JXXB01020278.1:0-15450 GCA_000956275.1 Anopheles koliensis | reverse complement strand
AATGTTCAGTAAGAATTAATCTGTTACTAGAGGCTTTTATGGGTGATTGAGACACGAAAATCTAGTAAATTCATTGAAACATGAAATCTTCACTGTCATTTCCAATATGCTGCAACCGACACAAATGATTTGATGTGCTTTGTGACCAGTCACTGAAACTACCTTCCATGCAATTTTGAATGAAGCATTATTCATGGTCTCTTCTATCCCTTCGTCAACTCCCGTCGGCTGAATGAACCTAACATGACGGCGAAGTTAGCTAATGGCTAATTTGACGTGTAATGGAAAATCATCATGACGATGCTTTTGGAATGAAAGCGTTGCAGTAACTTGCTGGGTGGATGAAAAAAGTGCATTCGCGACTGGAAAAATGGGATTAGATTTATTGCAATGGCACATGCAAATATGACACATGGCGGGCGCACACAAAACGCGATGTGAAATTGTTATCATCATTCGCTTGTGCGGTTCGAAGTGAAGTAAGTGAATGGAGTTTCGGGTTGGAAAATAGCGTACCAGAGGAGCGTAAATTGGAATTTCGTACCCAATGGGAGGTGTAGTTGCAGCCAAGGGGCAAATGGCGCATACAAACATACCCGGTCATAGCGTGTGCCGCACACCTGTTAGCTCGTGCTGCAAGACCCACCACCGGTGTCGCTGGGCTTTTCACTTTCGATTTTTCGTGTGCGCTGGCTGGTTCGTTTTCTTGTGTGTTGTTCTGCTATTTGGAGTGCGATGGCAAAGCCACCCAATGCCGTTCCAAGTCAGGGGTTCGTTGTTGTGAACAAAACAGAGTCCAAACCTCCCGCAACAGCGACTGACACGTATCGCAGTAGGGCATGGCCATCATCCTTTCGCGACGTTTGAGTCTGGCTGGCTAGTGGTGGCTGGTGATAGAGTTACATTAGTAGCATTTGCAGCCGTGTGGCAATTGAGAAAGTAATTTTCAGTGCCAGCTAGTCGTGCCGCCGTTCGTGTCGGTCGCGATTTTCCTCCCCCTCAGTGCCGTGACCTTTTTTCTGCGCTGCCGCTTCTTTCGCGATGCGATAACACATAGACACACACACACATGCGCTTCGTGTTGCTTGCGAGGCGTCGGCTCGGGCATTTGAGATTCGTTTTTCGCGTTATAAACTTGTTACGGCCTAAGCGTTCAAACGTATTTTTTTACTTTTTGCATCGTTGCGGCAGCGTGCGTGTGGATCGAAAGGGAAACGCGAAAAACTTGTCCAAACCCCCGTCAGTTGAAGGCGGAATCTTGCCTGCCAGTTGTTTGATCGTTTGATGTGTCGGTTGGTTTTTGCAATTTTTTTTAATGTCCTCAGAAATGAAGCCTTTGCCGCATGATTTTGAAAATAAAATTGCAATTAACACAGAACCGGATGCGTTTAAGCTAACATCGATGGCTGTAATTACGTTTAATGTGGTCACAGGATCCAATAAAAACGTCATTGGTTGGACATTTGTTAGATTGACTGCGGGACTTCGTGGCGGGAAGTAAACATTTCAGCGAAAGTCGTTTGAAACTATTCAATGAATGAGTTTTTTTTATGAGTTGTTTATTGATCGGACGCGAATGTTGCTGTTGACATGCGAACTTTTATCGATGGAAAAACGTAGATTGTGTAAATGCTTTTGAAGTGACCACCATAAATTTTATAAATAATAAATTCTATTATGTGCTTATTTTTAATGATTTTTCTCTTTTTTTCATTTCAGGTGAGTGCATGGACTGGTACTTTAGCTGATTGAACGATCCTTGGGTAGTTGTTGCTGGAAATTCGTGATATTTTTCATTATATCTAATACTTCACGAGAGTTTGTTGCCTACAAGGTGTAATTGAATCCCTATTATTAACTGGAAATTGTGTGCAAGAAAGTACATTAAAGAAGTCTGCTGCAGCTGCAATCGAAACACTGGAGCACGACACGTAAGCCCCTGCTTTGTGATAGAGCCGACCGTGGTCTAATAGACTCGCATACTATTATTACTATTCGTAGACGCAGTAATTATCCGACCCTGCATGCCAAACGAAACAAAAGACTGAAAGCGACGAACCCTCTTTACACATTTCCGTACCGGGCAATGTGAACGAAACGGAAACGAGTTTCAAGCAGCATTTTGATTTATTTTGATAAGCAAAATGATGGACCATGATGACAGGTTACACATGTTTCGTGTTTCAACTCTCCCGCACCAGGTGTAACCGATGCGCGCGGTGTCACTCATTCACAAGAAGGGAGTTGTTTTGAAAACGAAGTAGAAAAAATTACGGAACCCGTTATTTCCTTCTCAACACGGGTTCTACCAAATGAAAAGGTCATGAATATTAGACCGAATCGTTTTCGATGCGCCCTCCACCTACTCAAAGAACAGAAAGGCTTCTTTCCATGGAACCACGTAGAACGCTTGACACACGACAGCATGCGCTTGATCGAGAATAAAACCTCATAAAACCATGATTGGCTATGGTAGGGCCTGTCACAAACGCCAGCTTCATTAAAAAGAAACGAATAGTGTGGGCGAAGAATGGAGCCCATTTCGGTGTATCGAGGATGGGTTTATCGACCTTCCCATTCAATTCGAATTCTACTTGGAGGCGTTTCTTTTCAAGAATATTGTTTCACGAAACACATGGGGAACGAATTATTTCTATACGTTGCTTTATGTGAAGCTGGTGATGTATGTGTAGACCACAGCGAGGTTAGGATCACCCGCGTTGTGGAGAAGGATCACTTCATCATCATCTTTATGAAAACACCTTTCCCGAATTGTTCTACCTCCAAAGCACGATATATTGTCGATGCATCGTTTTCTCGCCTTTGCTGGTGATTTGTCAGCTGAGATAAAGGACGCTTTGCTCAATAAATAATGCCGATAAATGTCGCGTGTTGAGTTGCGCCCTGGAAGCGCGATCATGATCGTTTCCTTAGCGGGAAAAGAGAAAACTATGTTTAGCGTGAGGTAAAAGGAAAATAAAAATCCTCCAACCGAGTAGACAACCTGAAATGGATTAATTAAGGGAAACCATAGCATTCTTTTAGATTCTTCGTCCAAATGGACGCCTTAGCCATCCGCACATGTATTGCCACATTTTATGGAGCTGTTCGTGTTCGTGTGGTTCGACAACTGGAGAATGAAATCGTCAATCGGGCGACGGTAATAAAGATTTAAGTGCAATGATTTCGATCACGAAATCCCGACCGAACGTCGTGGATTAGTTTTTGCAACGGCTCGGAAAAGTCTGCTCATTCATTGTCACCTCGCAAACCACCACCATGAGGATTACATCAAACCGGGCGATTCAGTGGATCGTGACTGTCGTGTTATTTATAATCCATCCTGTGTCGATTTGAAAAGGAAGGGAGACCTCACACGGGATGTTGGAGGAAAACGATGTTGCCATTCTTTGTGACGTGTGTCTCCGGAAGATCGTGTTTTATGTTGTTGCTGTTGCTTTTTCGTATCCCGGTGCTCCCATCCAGTCGTGTTTTATTTGTTTGACATCACGACTCACACGCACATCCGTTCCGGGGTGGTGCGGTTCGAAATGAGATGTATTCAATCTGCGGTAGATCGAGATCGTTTTGTGAGAATAATGTTTCTATTTATAAGGGTAGTCAATGAAGCTATGGAATAATCACGAATTGTGCAGATAAGTTTGTTCTTTTACTTTTTTGAGTGTAATATTTTGCATTTATTGGCATGTACAGTTATAAAATAAATATAATTTTATAATTTCAATTAAATACACAAAAGGAAAAAATACATCTCACGTGAGCTATTGATAGTTTTCCGACTAGAAACTATTGTTGTACGCTCATAAAACAGCTCTTTTGCACAATAGCATAAAGGGGTGAGCGTTGACACATTTCGAAAGCAATAAATTCAATCCAACAATCTCTTCCGGTTGTGACATGGTTTGTCTGCACACACAAAAACGAACTCATCATCTGCAGCGCGTAATAAAACAGTCATCACACTCTATTACCTGCAGTTGCCGCAATCCATAGACACATGCATATGCCATACCGGGTCGCCTTCCCTGTAATTAATTAATCCGTTAAATCTAACACCAATTATGCAAATCAGCTAAATCTCCAGTCATGTACGGCTCACGAACGGCGGGAAAACGAGGTGTAATTGGACTAACGTGCCCTGCGCGTGTACTTCTATCATTGCACATACCCGCCGCGTCCGAGGCTTCGGTAAATGCAATCGTAGAAGCAGTGTGCAGAGTAAACTGTAATTGGTTGGCGGGGCGGTATTTGCAGATCGTTGCAAAAATTTATTCCCAGATTGCGCGCGCGCCTCTGCAGATCTGTCGGATTCGTTTAATGATAGTGCTAGCCGTTAAGCAGTGGCACCTCTATTCGAAGCGGGCGCGAGGCACCACCCCGGATTGGGTATGTGCGAAATTTAATTAACGGAAAATGGATTTATATCTCCGGGTGTCTTCGGTATCAGGGGTTTTGCCTGGAGCTGCAGAACGATTGAATAAGCATGGATGCTGAGGAGGAGAGTGTGGTTGAACGTTTTTTTAAACTGCTACGGCATAGAATATGCTACCAAACAACCGCTGCTGAATACACAGCGCAACCACATCACGAGATAGGAGGTAAACGGCACCAGGGTTGGCTGCAAACCAAACGCATTATGCGGTGTCGAATGGGAACATGATGTTAAAAAATTAAGAGCTTACCCTCCTCCACCCCGCTATGGTTCTACGCGCATTCGCGCGCGTTCCTCTCGAACGGTTGTTGTTTTCACCACCCTGCTTTTTCATTTTCCTGCCGGAAGTGTTTGGCTGGCGGGCCTGTGAGACCGTTAGACTAGTTTGCAATGACTACACGGGGGAGATCCAATCGCGCAATGCGGAGCGATTTTTAGCGGTAGATTTGTGTTGCTGGTGCGGTGTGGAGGCCCGATTTAATGCGATTAATGTAAAGCTCAATTCGAAACCAAATCGCTTCTTTTCGTGATCGATTTTCACCCTAACAAGCAATCTGCTCAACGGGCCTATTGAAATTTAGCTTCAATTGGGAATGATTTAGAGCTTTTTATTTGCAAGATAACTAATAGACCAGCAGGGTCGTAAAAATTGCGAGGGGAAGTTTGTAAGCGCGATTGCGATCATCGCAAAATGCTACCGTTTTTATTCAAGTGTGCCGGGTCGTGCTCGTGATATAGAGAAATAATCACCTTTTTTATAGATCACCTCGGGTTGCGCTCGATTTATCCTCGGTGAGGTACGATCATGCGCGTACACTTTATCAACCGCCTGAAGGAGAACGAACGCTGTCATGGAAAGGGTGATCGTGCTTAGTTGTAACAAACTCATGCGAAGCACGCGAATGGATGGTGGGGTGGAAAAGGTTGAACATTATTTTTAATGTGTAAAATATCGTTAATGTCGAATATAGTCATCAGTTATATTTTTGGGTTAAAATTTAGTAGTGCTTTTGTTGACATTTTTTATTCAATTTTAAGAAATTTGTTGAATAATATTTCCCACAACGATTGCTTGATTTTTTCTTATATTTTGTTCCTGAAGGTGCAATAAATGAAATCTTTGGATCATTTTTTTTACATGGTACCCGATTGGGCACGATCGTGCCAGTTTCAGCTTACTGAGTCGATGGAGTTTGATCAACATCTGGTTATACGGTCAGGTTAAACCCCAAGGAAGAGAATAAAGAAAAAAGGAAGGATAATTACGACGATAATGTTAGAATCGTGTAATTCAACACGTTTCAGGGACGGTTGGGCACGCGTGCGCCCTCGCTCGTTCGCTCGCTTACCTCACCTATCGTTGCGGGTGTTCCTGTAAGGAGAAGTTTCAGTTTTATTTCATTTTATGCAATTTTATGTTCTTTCCCTCCCGGGGAGGCCGAGTTCGTGTTGGAGCGGAACCGTGGCGGGGTGGCGTATAAATCATAACATGCATCCAGGAACCCGCCGTAGAAAGAAGGAGACGTGATATTGTTTGCCTTTTGGAAAGCCACCTAGAGGAGGAATAATGCAAGAGTGAAGAGAAAAAAACTAAACAGAGCACATAACGATGGCTTAAATTATGATACACACACCTAATGGCGAGGAGCGGGTGGAGATAGAGATCATGATTTAGAAGCGAGATCGTTGTTGAGATCACGCCTGGGAGAAAGTCCAGAAGGGATCGATACGAGATACTCACGTTCATGCTCGCGCACCATTATCACCCCCGGTCGGGAAGGAGCTTTTTGGTGTCTAATTTTCTCTCACTGATCCGGGTTCGGAGCCGATCGTCGCAATCGCGCGTTCGATTGTCCATGCCTGTCCCGTAAATTAAGCCACAAAATCGACCGATTGTCCGCGATACTTGTTTTCCCTTTCGTTCCGCGGAAAGGAAGAGCGTCTATAGAAAACGCCTCGGAAAACTTTCCCTTCCCCTGTTGGTGGACCCGAAATGTGCCCCGCGCGCCGAAGCGACGAAGACAAATTGCTGTTGGTAAATGAATTCGATTTAATTTCTATTTGCTCTCGTTACGTTACGGTGCGCCTAAAAGGGTCTGTATTGGAGGTAGCCCGGGAAGCGAAGGAAATCATGTTATTGATGTAGTTTTGCTTCGCTTTATTTGATCAGTGTTATTTATAGCCGTGCCGGGGCCGCCCATTTCAGTGTTTCCTGCACTTACCTTCCGTTCAATCTTATTTAAACGATCACTTTCGGTAGTTTGCATGCCGAGCAGTGCTGGAGCGGTAAAATTGTATGCAGTAGATTTATAACGTTTGCAGGTCCTTTAGATGTCTGTTATAGAAGCGGCTATGAAGGCATTAATTTTTCCATATATAGCATAGAGCAGTTACGATAATGCATCGATGTGGTAGACTGAATTTATGACCCATCGAAGAGGAGATCGATAAAGGAAGTAAAAGATTTCAATAGTTTTTTATCATACAGCTTCGATCTCTTTTAGTTTGTTTTTAGAGATAAATCATACACTTTTTATTCTTTATCGATATTTATCGGGTAAATTTTCAGTCTAGGTTTAAGATTCCAACCCACGTCAGAAGATTGTATAACAGCAGCATTTATCACCCTATCAGCAAGATCTAGTTTGTTCGCAATGACACGACTTCAGCTGGTGTATAAGATTATCACTGTTGAAGAGAGTGATACCAAAGAGTATTGATTTCTTTTTCTGTGTTACATTTTGAATCGATAGGCAATCGGATACCTTATGTTTTTCAATCCTTTAACACCGTCTGAGTTCGCTGCATATTTAACTAAAACCACGGAAAGCAATCGTTTTATATTTTTCCTTTCCTAACCTCTTGCACAATGTAGATGCGAACGTTTTCAACAAATTGATACAGACATAAAAATGCTAATCGGTAGCTGCGTTGAGGTGTTGCTAAGAAATCTTTCATCTGGCGGCAACCCTATACCGTTCGCGATAAGCGAGCAAAAGAGATCGCGAAAGTGATCGTCAAAAGAGCACAGATCTTGGACAGAAACTGACAGGTCTGTTTGTGCATAGAAAGATCACATCGCAGCACCCGCGCTACGTTACACCACAGGATTAGATTAACGAGCCGTCTTGCCATAGCACACTCAATTGAGGGGATCACCCGGAAACACACTCACACACACAGGCGCATTTAAAGTTCCGTGATCTTTATCATTCACGAAACGGAGCTTAGGAGACAGACAGTTGCGGACGAGCACAATAAAATTGTTGATGGCGAAGAGTGCGTTTTTTATGACGCGATGTGTCCCTTTTTGCTGTTGTGTTTACGAGTGTTAATGGTCCGCGTCAAGTTTTTCCTTAGCAGCGGATACCCTTCGAATCGTGACGAGGAGGGTCTTTGATCGATCGTTAGGAGGTGAAATAATCTCGTAACGTTTAGTGTGCTTCGCGAGTGAGAGAGAAACGGGGACGGAAAGCGAATGCAACGGCTCAGTGGTTTGGCGTTAATGGCGTCTAAAATTGATGAACAAATTTTCCAGTGGAGTTAGTAGCAGCAGGCTTCGTCCACCTTGGATGATGGTGTCTTTAAGATCCGATTATGGTTTATAGACACCACTACAAACAAGGGGGCTTGAAAAGGGCTCGCCGGCGGGAATCGATTACGATCGACCGTCGGTGCGATCGCGTTGGGATGGAGTACAAATCGTTGGACATTAGTTCGTTAGATCTTGATGTATTAAGTATCATTTATTGCGGGTTTTAGTATGGATTAGACGTGTCCATTTTTCCTCCTACAGGTCCGCGGGAGCGTTCCATGTGGTTCACAGTGTGACTCGTGCCCGGTTGTAATTTAATAGCTCTAGAGTTGGTGTCTTTCGTTGTTGCATAACGTGCACCGAAATGATTCCGGTGTGTGTTGACCGTACTCAAAATTAATTGTGCGACGGATTATAATAAACGAATATCACTGCAGGAACGAAAATTACCTAACGTGGAAGGCTGTGTATTTTGATGGTGTCTTGCAGTGGAAGTCTTTCCACACTGGCTGGCGCCACTGTTGGGGTTTCCTGGCTCGTTATAAAGTGCGACGAAAATTCCGTTCCAACAAATGTTTTGCCTTTTGATACGTTTGTTCCATAAGCAAACCGCAAATACCGCGTTCCAATCTGACCTCAACCGTTTGCACCATTTCTCTGTTCGCTGGGTTATGGTGTTATGCGCGTGTTTGCTATTTCTTCAACTCCCCCTCTTCGAATATAGGCGGCTTCGGTTGTTGTCCTGTTGTTCTCGAGCCGTAACTAAACCCGCGCACCGGTATGTTGTGCTGCCTGATACCTTTTTTGTGGTAAAATGGTGTGGCAAAATTCGATTATTCAGTTGAGTAACGAGACAACGCCTCCGTACGGTGGGTGTGTTTGTGGGGTCTTTATTTGTCAGGAAGAGAATGCCAGGAAGAAGTGGTTGACACAAGCACAGCCACAGCACAATGTCCGAATCGAAATCGACACTTAATGGGCTTCAGTGGCGTGTGAGTGCTGTGATGCGCGTTGTGGAGCAAAAATGGATGACGGAATACAGAGGAGTTGACACTCGAACAAGAAACGAAGAGAATTGGGGAAACGTCAAACGGTAGCGTTACGTGTCAAGCATTTGGAATCAATTATCCGTGACTCCACTGAGTAGCCGCTGCTTTCCCGGCTACAGTGGGTTGGATCCAGATGATCCAGCCATATTAGTCTATAGGTTTTTTTTAAAGAAAGGGATATCTTTCAGCCTTACCCAGTGCTGCGAAATTCACTTTCGCTTTGTGGTGTTGCTGGTGGCGCTTGTGGTTTCGCAGGATGTGTGCGAGTCTCAGATTGCATTGGACGCTGTGAGCGAGCATCCCCTTTCCAGCGAAGAATCATGTGGAGTTCAAGAGTTCAAGATTCCTGGAATATCTGGATGCACTTGTAGCGCGAGGCGTGTGGCGCACATCGTGCGCCTTTATAGAAGCGCAGTGTCGTTTGGCATTCACTTTCTCATGCATAAACGTTCAGATGATGTTCATTGTTAGCGTTATTGCTCGAGCACGAACTCTCGGTGGTGTTGCTGTGGTGTGGTGGATTCGTCCCCAGCGTGATACGATCAGTGAAACGGGAAGCGCACTTCCCAGAAGCTTCCTTGCGGTGGTTCCCAGCGAGAGAGCGTGCCTCACAGGAGGTACTGGAGCCTGGCGCAGCGAATTGAGTCGTTTCATAAATCAATTTGAATGCCCAGTTCGTGTGGTCTGTCTAACGAAGCGCGGCGGTGAGCGGCGAATCTCCAGCTCCTACCGGAATTAACGCCACAACAAATTGTGCTCCGTGTGGCGGGAGAGTGTGCAGAGCATGTGCAAAAAAGAGGAGATCACTGAGCAGCCGAACATAGGGGTGAAACGCGGCTGATATTGTGTTTCTTCGTGTACGAAATCAAGAAACAAGACAGCTGACGATGTTGTACGTCTTGCGAAACCCGGAACGCATCGGTCTTAGTCAAGATCCACAGGGAGCAAGGCTCCTGTTCCAATTGTTGAAATCGCACAACATTAAAATCGTGATCGATGGTAGCAGAGAGTTGAGCAAATGTTACGTGCCTAGTTAGTCGTTCCATTCTTTCTGCCATTTTTTGCATTAGCGCTGCCCGTTTTGTTGTGCACGGCTCGGTCCGAAGGTGAATGATGTATTTTTCATCGAGCTCCAAAATTGACAGTTCCTTGTTGGATTGACCTTCGAGGTTAGCACCATAGTTGGGTGCTTCGTCAAGCAGAAATTGCCAAAAAATGATGATTTCCTTATTTTGACAAGCACGGCGTTCCGTTACGTGTGATGTTGGATGGGTAAAACGGGCAACGGGGGTGTCATTTCTAACAATGGTTTGTTTGATGTTACCAGGGAACGCAAACAGAGTGAGTGACCCATATTGCGGTACTCGAACTCCGTTCAATGTCCCAATGCGGGCGCGGACAATGTTCCTCGGTAAAGCTTTGAAATGATGTGAACCTCCCAGACGTAACTGACATCATTGACACAGTTTCCGATTGTTTGCGCTTTTGTTTACCTTCGAGTGCTTTAGGAATCGTTGTGGGGCTTGCTTGGAACGTCTCGCTTTGGTAGCGACAACGTTTCGATAGGGAGGAAGACAATCCCGGTTCCGGCAACGAACGGCATGCTTCAGATCGATTTATAACAGGCGTCGCGTTCCGGAGGGAAATGTCAGCCCGTCATCAGACGATGTTGTTATGCGCATAGAAATGGACGAAATATGTTAAACCATACGGTGGAGCGAGTTCGCTGCACTGTGGGCGCTTGTTCTTTCCCGTTTCGCAAACGCGCTTGTCTTAGATTTTTCCCATTTTTAGGCTGCGGGCAGGAGAGACCTTATGCACGACCTTATTCCTGTACAGAGGCCATCAGCCCTCGGTGATATGCAAAGCAAGTGCTGAAATGGCAAAAGACTTACATAGAATCGAAATAAACAACCGTGTTCCTAGCCAACAGGTTGCGCGAGTCAAAAGGGCGTGGAATTTATGGATTAAATGGTAGATTGGACGCTGGTGTTAGCCAGGGTTGAGGAAGTGGGTTTGTCCACTCCGAGTGTACCCATGGGTGTGGTCGAATTTATGTTATAGCCTCTTTTGGAAAGAGCAATGCGAATTTATTCTTCGGCGGAACACATTTGTTAGAGCGCAAATCACATGGAACTACCCGTTTCATAGGATTGGTGTCTTTCACAATGGTGAGTCTTAACGAGGGCTAGAAAAATGGGTAGGAGAAAGTGATTGAACCCTATATTGATACGGAACCCCCCTGTGGTCAGCAAAATGAACAGTAAAAAGAAATCTTCTCCAATTACCGCATTTGCACCAGATGTATCCCCGAACGTCAGGAGTATGTGCCAAGTGTAAGTCGAATGATTTCTGACAACTTCCTGGTCGCCTGACTGTTCGAGCCGCGGATGTCGTTATGGATTACAGCGCTCGCCCTAAATGTGGATTATCCGTTCGATCGCGACCGCCCAGTCGCTCCACAAGGGACTTCCTCGTAACTCCCCATTGACTATGGTGCCGCAGAATGTCCACCTATTGCAGTTTGAAGCGCTTTGATTGCGTGGCGGAAAGAAAGCTGCGGTAAGCAGTCGTAAGCTGTGTATGTGGTGTGTCGTTTATGTGTTTCTTCGGGCTGAACCTTTTACAGGGAGGCAACTGTCATAATTTCTTCGCAGACCGCCTTCTGGATTTCCGTCATGTGTGTAGCAACAAGATTTATGGCGGCGTGATACTTTCTAGCGGAGTAGTTCTACTGATCGGCGTTGTTATTGATCCCACTGGGAAATGTGGGAGATTGTCTTTTCCGATCATGACAGTGTTTTGGACCAGATGTTCCTTATTGGATCGTTTGTTTTCAGCCATCCTGCTAATGTACTTGAAAGTATATTTTCTATTTTCTAACAGTAAATGGGGGAAAACAGATCATGGTGAGTGTTGGTGAAATTGTTGTGTTCCAGATTAAAAACAATGGACAGAACTCGCAATATGAATTATGTTTCTCTATGCTTTTAATGGCAATCGATTTTCCAAGTGGTATGGTCACTCCAAAGACTCCAAAATTAATGTACTTCAGTCATAGCTTAATTTTTCCAACCGCGAGGTCTCGTTTGCGTGAGACGAGTGCCTTCGACCGAGGCTACGGTGGAGACTGGTAGCAGAAAATGGAAACCCTTATTCGTGCAGCCACGTGCAGCCCTAGTCATCGGGGTTAATTTATCTTCTCCTAATAAGTCTGCACGTAAGGGCCGTTTATAAATGACCAACCACCGTTTGAAATTGAACAGATTGAATTTTTGAAAGGAAGTTTTAGTTTTCCCATGGTTGTTTTCGTCGGAGAACGGCGTAACTGGAACCAGTGGTGACTGGAACGCACCCGGTCGCCATCTCGTGCGTAATGAAATTTGGATCAGTTCGTTTTGGCTTGGAACGTTTTTACGACGGATCGATTGCATTGTACCGCCTCAGCGGAAAACCATCGTTCGCGCAGTGCATTTTCTTCCTCGAATTCCCACATTCGCTAACTGAACTCCTGAAGGCCGCGTGTTCTCACGGGATCGTCACCTTTGGCCTCGCGGTAGTGCCGTGTTAACTCATGCGCAAACTCGGGCCCCATCGGATGCATCGCACATAAATCAAACATGTGTTGCTCAGTGGCTTTCCGTGGAGATAGAATCGCCTTTCCTATTTCCCTACGACGACGACGACGACGACGACGACTGCGACGACGGCGACGATGTCCGATTATGTCGGGCTAATGCTTGCGCTTGCGGCTCTGTCGGCTCAAAGTGTCGTCGTTTTTCATTCGGACTTCAGGTGCCGGAACGGCGACGTACACCAAAGATGGGAACGCATCGTCTGTTGGTGAGTGGTTTGAGAAGAAACAAACCCTTAATCCCGCTGATGGTACAGCGATTCGTTCTCGTTGGTTAGTGGGGCCCTTCCAAAGTATGGAGTCCATTATTCACGCTATTGGAGGGAAACTAAGCAAACGACACGCTGTGAGGGTTTCACTTTTGGCGTTATAGAGTTTTTGTTTGCATTTTCACTTTGGTGGAGGCTTGGGAGGTTCTGAATTTTAGGTGAACGTCCATAGTTTGCGTCCACAAAATCTATTGCCCGTAAGTGGAAATTATTGACAGACGCACATCGGTGCGGTAAATTGAATTTGTTGTGCAAGACTTCGCTTCGGCAGGAAGAAAAAGGAATCAGTTTCGCCCATGGTTGGGCGCTTTTTTGTGACACAGAGCTTAAGCGAAGATCCTAATCTGTATATCAGTAGTTTGTACCTCCCTCCAGTGTCGTCGCTTACATCAGAGCCGCCTTCTGAACTTCCGTTTAGTGCGCGCACGTGCATGCCGAAACAATATGGCGCGCCAGTTGCATTGACTTTCTACGAAGAGTGGCTTGAAAAAAGGGGCCCCTTTTGCGAAGAACAAAGTGGAGCTGTAGCACTGCAACGTCGTACAAATCGCGCCTGGGACCACCTTCTGGGTGCGTTGTTTTTTCTTCCTTTTTACTCCAGACTTTCCCATGCGGCGCGGGTTCAAGATTACATCTTGATCGGTGCCTCGATCAAGCGCTCCAGTCGACCATGGTTTATTGCAGCGTTTATGCAATAAGCGGAGTGCGCGAAAAAACAACACACATTCACAGCCGCACCGGGAGGAGGTCGCACGGTTCAACTCTTTAGATTCTAATAGATTTCCACCCGGCGGTTGTGTTTACTTAACCTAAAACGGGGGGAGAGTTGTTTGCTTTGTCCCATGTGGCGGGGATTAAAGCATGGTGAACCCACCGGAGTGAAGATAAAATCATCATTTATGCCCTTTAGATTATCACGGGACCTTTTTTCTTTCTCGCTTTCCCAAGATTTGCAGCGATCCAAAGAAGGAAGCGTGTATGTGTGCATACATTTTCCACGGTGCGGCAAACTTTGTTTCACGTGTTGTCATGAAGATTCGCGGGCGCTGTGTGCAATAAAGTAGTTGAAATTTCTTTCTTCACGTGTTTGGTTTTTTTTGTTTGATCGGAACGATGCTCAGTGGGATGTGTTGTACCTCTCGATGTTCGTTGTTCTTCCCACTCATAAAAAAAACGAGTTGGCAAACAACACCAATAGCAAGACAAACTAACCAAAGGTTAGAAGTCAGGGCAGTAGTTGAATAATTAATTTTATTGCTGTTTGCCTCTCTGTGAAGGGAGGCTCGCGCACGGCCTGTTCATGCCTTTCATGCTTGTGCGCGGTGTGGAAGATTGGTTTCACGACTTCCGTGGATCGACTTTCTTCTTGCTGTAAACACACCTGGGGAACGAGCGTTCCAGTACGGATAGCGAGCTCGTTGGTAGGTGCCCCTTTAACCTCTGGCACGTCGGAGGGTCGGCAATTAATTAAAACGGGAACCGGTTGCTGGAGATTGCGCATCGCTCCTTCTGTATTCCAGGTGGCTCTGATTCATTTCTAATCACACTGTGCTTGTTGATACTTTAGTACTGTAAGGTATCTAATGTCTAACGTTAGGAAAAATAAGAAATGAACTCAACCTATCAAGATCCTACCAACCAACCTACCAAAAAAGTATTCACCCTATCCAAATGTTAACCTGATTGCTACTCCCCTGCAGGTATCGTCACCGATAATGACGTCAATCACGATCAAAGTTCGTGCCCAATGGGTACTTGAAGTCATGTCGATTACACATCGGTGTGCATAATTGCACAATGGCAAACACTGCAGCCGCGTGCCTGCTTCCGGGGCTCGACCATCTAGCTCCTTCGGCAGTGTTTGTCGTCGTCCTGGTGGTTAGACTAAATGGTGTTGCAATCGTTGCAATTGCTTGTGGCTCAATAGCTCACCGATTGGAAGCGGAATCGTATTGTTACTGTGGTGGCACTCATTAAAGTTGTGTTATTATTCACGAGGCAGGTGTTGCTGCTGGCGACTGCACCTAGATTTTTTCGCAAAAACGAGGGTTTGTTCGATTGGTGTGAAGTCACACACTCCTTGCTCGTTAGAAGCCGCAAGGAGGTTACATGGAAGAAGGGGATAAAACTACGCAAAGTCACAACATATTATTAAACCACCCTACACTTCTGCCTAGATCTCCTGGTAGATACCGACGGTGAATCAACCGCAGGGCATTAGCCGGGTATCATCGTCGGGTTGAGGTTAGGTTCGCTTGCAAGAGGAACTGTTGGAAATGTAAAGGTTGGTTCAGGAGGTGTGACCTCGCTAAAGCCTGAGGGAGTTTAGCCTGCTCAGGAACACCTAACAGTGTGTGTCAGGAGGCAGTGAGACATTCGTTTACTCCATGTGATTTGCAAACATTGCACACTTCTGGTGTGTTGCTGGAAAACCATTTAAAAGGGAGTCAAGATTTTGCCCGAGGCTTTCGGTCAAGATTTGGCCTCAATTGAAGAGAGCTCGGAAAGAT
>JXXB01020259.1:0-10955 GCA_000956275.1 Anopheles koliensis | reverse complement strand
AACTACTTTATCTAGTAAAATAATCATTTCAATCTTACAAAATATTATGTAAGAAAACGCCTTCATTAGAGTTGGCTTATACCTGTTTCTTTCTCTAGGATGCCTCTATTCATGTTCTTTCCTCCACCACATTTAGGTAACGAAATTCTCAACTCTATTGCCATTTACAGAAGACCCACTTCACTTGGATCCACATACTTTTTTTTGGACCCTTGCCGTCTGCCATCCGCACAGTCCAGTCCAAATGACCACGCCGAAACAATCGGTCAATCCATGCGAAGCTTCACGTTTGCTGGTGTACGTTCGATGCAGACCCGAAACCGGAATGGCCGGAACAGCGAACGAAGACAGCTCGTAGACAATGCCAACAACACCGGGAAGCCAATGTGCCAGTGGGTTCCACCGGGTCCCACCGGCTTCCTGGGGGCCATTCGACGGCCGTTGCGGCTGTGTGCGCGGGTAGAGCAAACCAAAGCCGAGAATAGAAAAAAGGCGTAGCGCCCAGTCCAACAGCAGTTTCGGTTTGCACTAGAACCCACCCAAGAAACAAAAAAAAGGGACGCAATGCGCACCCGAAAATGGAATGAAACTGACACACAAAAAATACATATGTATACACGTATGCCTTCAGCTCTGTTAGGGGTGAGCAGGAGGAGGGGGAGGAGAAATAACATGAGCAAAAAAAACTCCCAAAAAGAACAAAAAAACATTCTCTTGACCGCAACCGATGCAACGTGCCCCAGCAGCAGCAGCAGCAGTGCGGTTTTGCTTTTTCTTGTTGTTTGCGAACTGATCGGTCGAATTAGTTAAACGATTGTGACCTACGATTCGCGACGGTCGTTCGGTTGTGGTGAATTTATACGCTTTTTACGTTCTTTTACACCCTCTCGGGCGTACCCTCGCCTTTCTTTCTCACTCTCTTCATCGTTCTTTTCAGTACATTTTGTTTTATGTTTTTGAAAATTTAAACATTTTTCTCGCTCCTCGAGCGATCTTCGTCGCTCCTCGGGCAAACCAGTTAAATATGTCTATTTCTAAGCCACCCGGGATGGCACGAACGCACACACCGAGGAAAAGGTAGCTGGGTGAGGGACTCTGGTGGGGAAGGGGGGAGAAGGAATGGGGAATTCTTCCCGAGACGAAGATGAAAGCGTCAGTGGCGATGATAAAGCGCGGCGCAGAAAATGACTGCGAACTGTAGCATAAAAATTGGAAGCAACCGAACAAAATAAAAAAAAAAACACACAAACCAAAACGTTCCCGAAAAAAAAGCGTGTCTACCGTGGCCGTGTCCGTAGTTTGGACGCGGGTTCGTTGACCTCTTCAGCCGTAGACGTTGCGACTAGGCGCCACCTAGGTTTTGCTCTTTCTAAGCCCTCCCCCTGCCTCCCGGTTCGGTCGGCATGCCGGCGTTGCATACAGAATCGACCCGCCTGCCCGCCCGCCCGACCGACCGGAGCATCGGAAGGTTTTGCAAAAGGATTAGCCGCTGAATTAATGGGGAGGAAGCCACTTTGAATGCGATTTTGGCGATGGCGTGGTCGATGCATCTTGGACCGTGCCGGGAAGCAGAATTGAGTGTTATATTTCTAGGAAACACATTTAATCACACATTTTACTGGAATTTGTATCATTTACATTGTTAAAGTTTGGTTTAAGCTAATTAAACACGAAACCAAATGCGTTTCAATTTTCTAATAATGAAATTAAATTAATATGGTGAATGCAAACTTTCATCGATTTAACCATTTAATCGATTAATGATTAATTTATTAAAGGCAATTCTTTAGTTGGTATTTAATCTAGTTGCTTATTAAAATTATTAGTTGCTATTTAAGATATAAATTCTAAATATTGACGATTTAATTGTACTCGGAATATTATTCATCATATTTTGTGAAAAAATGTAAATGTATGAGATTTTTTTCAAATAAACTGAAATTACTTTTGTCATTAATAATTAACAAAAATTCTGTTTTATTAACACTCTTAAAGGCATTTTGTTAATTAACATAACTCTTTTTAATAGGTGCCTCAATGTGGTCCAATGAATGATGTTTTCGTTTATCCTAGACAATGGTACAAAATAGGATAAAATTTGTTTGGAATTATTTATGACTTTTGTATTTCAATAGATAATTCTTTGGATTTTATTTCCTATAATTTTACGACCAAAGTCCCATTATATAATTAGATTCCAGAACATAGCGCCAATCTTACTCTAATTTACACCTTACCCGTCCATGCTGCCGTTTGTGCTGTGTCAAAACAGACTCCATGTCCTTCCAAACTTTCCTAACACGCTGTATAAAACATTACCAGGCGAAGCCGTTTACATAATGTATGAGAACGACCGACGGTTGAGTGTGCGAAGGTTCCGTCAGCATAAAGTTGCATGATAAGAGATAGCGAGCCGTAAAGCATCGGTCGCACACACTTGAGCGGATCACGTGAGCGCCAAAGCGTCGACCGACGGTTGGCTGCCGATGGGACCGATTGCGACCGAGCGCCGAGCCCCAGGGTCGTTGATCGCTCAAGCTCACCGATGATGATGATCATGTTCCGAGCACCCTTCCGGACGCTTGATGTACGGCCGCCACCGTCTGATCGACATAATCGTAGCATCGTGCGTAATCCATTACCGAATCCGGGAGGCCTCGGTGGCGTAAAGCTGGCAGGTTTACGTTTTGCGTCTGCGCTTTCTTGGGGCGTCTACCACCCTCGGTTTGTCAACCGGTGGGTGGCCGGCGTGACGTGTGGTGGGGCGGCTCTTTGAAGCACCATCGAAATTTTGCACGCGATCACTTCCCGAAACGGTCCGAGCCGGAGCGGCCGACTCTTGACATCGCACCCGAGGGAGCGAGAATTAATTGACCTCTGTCATGTTGGATGATACATTTTAATTTCCCAACGGTTGAAATTTGCAATTCTCGTGGTAACGTGAGCCGAAAGGGGCTGCTGTGGTGAATTGGAAAGAGCCGCGTCCGACCGAATTTGAGGAGCACATCGTGATGGTGGTTCGTGGGAGCAGCTTTTTTATGTTGAGGAATTGAAAAGAAAACTCTGGAATGTCGAGAAACGAAGTATTCGCGTAGACATTGAATTTCAATACGAAATCGGTATACGAGCTAAAGCATATTTTTTTGTTCGAGGAGGATCTGCATCGGATTTTCAAATTTCCCTTGCTGGCAGATGATGCTACACGTGAATTGGAAAGCAATCAGTAATAAGTAACATCGGTCCATGTATTATAGGAAAAATGCATCATAAAAAATAATAATAATGTGCGTATTCAAATATCTAACGGCAACGGAAATTACATGCCCCTAAAAACTACCCCAAACCCATTGAATGTAACCAATCGAGCCGGTGTTATTGCGTCACACCCGCCCTGACTTCGTTTGCCGAGTGCAACGCACCGACGCGTTGTTGTCGACTGTTGTGTATCGTGCGTGCATCGTGCGCAACAAGGATGAAACGTACAAAAATGTACGAAAAAACACACACACACACACACTCCCCAAGGAAACATGCACGGACCGGGAGTACAAGCGCACACACATGCACCACCACCCGGTGCAATGCACCGATAATTGTCATTTTTATTTCCACTCTGGCCTGCTCTCGAGCGGCACCGGATCGATTGCATTTGGTCGTCGAGTTGGGCGTGCATAAGTGTGTATGTGTGTGTGTGCCGGTGTTTTTGCGGCACTCATATGCAATTTCATTCCAGCTAACCTTCCCTTGCCAAGCTGTCTGTTTTGTCTTGATGAGTTTCGCTCACACAAACGCCGTCCCACCCTCCAAACGTTTCCCGGCTTGTCTTCGACCGGGTGCGGGGCTACGTACGAGCTGCTGGCTGCAGCTCGCTTCTGGCTGCGCACTGCCCTGCTGGCATGTGTCATTTGTTTTGAACCGATTTTTGTTTTGATCTTATTATTCACTCTCACTCTATCTCTCTTTCGTACGCACATGTGCACACGGAAACGCACATCTGCAAATTCTCACCGCGTGCAGTTCGGTGAAGATGCAAGTGCATCCGACACTTAATGCAATGCACTCACCACCATTCTGCATGTGGAATTAGATTGGTAGTTTTTATGGATAATTTGTTGCAGTTTCCTGTTGTTAAAAAAATGAGTAAAGATATTTGATATTTAAATAATTATTTGGTTATCTATTTACCAATTTATTATTTTAAATTCATTTTTCTGGAGTCAAAGCAACATTTTTATGATCTCAAGAAAACAAAAACTGGCTTTAGCATAATATGTCTCAATGCTGTATTGGGATATATTATGCTAAATTAAATTATTAATTTAATATTACTATATTATTATTAATTTATTATACTATTATCATATTATTAATTTAAACTGTAGCAAATAAGTCAACTCGATCGTAATTCTATACAGACTAAACAGCTCAATTTCTGCATCTAAAATAACTTTAATGAATAGTACATACAAAATTAGACTTCGTAGATCCTATCCTAAGGGGACTAGAATTTTAATTTTAATGTAGATAAAAATAATCAAAGACTCTTCACACTTCCCCACATACCTTCGAGTTAAATGAAACAGAGCAAAGCGAAAATCCTTCCCCATTCATGAAACACTCGGTCAGTCATACGCAATACGCATTCTCTCCGACATAGTCACCTCCAACCCCAAGCACCACACGGTTACCTATCGCAGGAATGACCTAGTTCCGTTTGCCGCTGTCGACCTGCTCCTTCCGCGTTTGCCTTTTCGAGTTGAGCAAAGCCAAAACTTGCTGTAACCCGAAGTGGGAATGGTGCGGGAAGCTGTGCACCTGCCAACAATGCGAGTAAACATGTTTTTTTTTTCGAGCAGCAAAACAAATTTTGACGTCTGCTGTCTAGTTTCTAGCGCGCTGGCCGCCTGCTGGTGGCATAGAAGCAATCATCGCACTCAGAAACGACGGCGCGTGCTCTCGCTTTTGACGGGTTCTGTGTGAGTCACGCGCGAGAGACACGCGGTGCTCTCAGACACTCCGGCCCAGGTCCCCAAACAAACGTCCCCAACACCGGGGTAACCCGCACCGACCGGTGCCATACCGCCACCGCGTGTTTGTCGGTCAATGATCGACATCGAAAAATAAAAATATATCCACCTCGCCTCGATCTTGAACTTTTGGAAGCGACTTTGCGCGGTCGTCGGCGATCGCTGGCTCGAACGTGTGCTCTCTCTCTCCTTCTCGCTCTCTCGCTCGCTCTCGTTCTGAACAGCTGCATCCAACCCTTCCACACACACTCACACCCCTCCTTCCATCGGTGCGAGGGTTGCGATAGACGCAACGCAACGAATGTGTTAGTGCCTTACTGCTCCAAACCCCCTCCCAGCAGCAGCAACAGCAGCCGCCGTGCATTCGCCTCGCTTGGGGTCAATCGTCGCCCTCAGACACGGGCGCACTCACGCTCTCCCCGGCTCACGAGCGCGCGCGCGCGATCGCGCACACACACTGAAAATGGCTCTTCTGCAGCACAGCCGGCCGTAGAGTTCGCACATCGCGCAAACGATCACGCATATGACGAGCCTTGAAAGTGTCACTGCCTCTCTTCCTGGGCGCGATGACGTTTGCTGTCGATGTATCGGATGCTTGAAGGAGCGCGTGTGAGAGAACGAGAGAGAAAGAGAGTAAACGTGGGATCGCTAGAAGGGTGGCGGAGAGTTAAAAACACGGGAGCGGAGGTTTGGTCCACAAACGCGGCGTGATTAGATTCCTTCCAGCGGCGACAATCGGCAGTGTGTCAAAAAAAAAATAAATGAAAAAATAAACACTTCCGTATGTATGTCTCAGTGTGCGTGCTGGATCCCTTCCCTCCCACCCATCGTGGGTCACCCCCAAGGCGATCCACCATCACAGACCGCCACCCACCCAAACTACCCGTCCCGCCCGGCCGTCTCTGCCTGCTGCCGGAATACCAAATGACACCGAAGCAGGAAGCGGCGGCGCATTTGTTGTTATTGTTGGTTCCGTGCGGTTTGCGGAAGACGGGGACGTTGCGTTTTGCACGTTCGGTTGCGCCTTCGGTTCCAGTGCAACAGACACGGCAATGATGTAATGCAGCTCGTACGATGATGCGAAGGAAAAGGTGGAGCAGGCGGAGAAAGAGGACGAGGAGGAGTACGATCGCGAAGCGAATATCAGGACGAAAGTGAAGCCAACTCGGTTTCGGATGTTACTTGCAGCTACAACAACGCCAAACACTGTTTCTATAAATGTGTGTTTTTTTAAATAGTTGTTTTTATATGATTTTCTTCAATAATATGTTCAACAAGTATTTCGTAATAATATAATAATATATAATAAAATAATAATGATGCATAAATCATCATTCCGCTCACTTTCCGTCGCCGATTCTGACAAACCGTTCAATGCGCGCTACTAAAGGTGAGTTTGTGTGATAAGGTAATCTTGCTGTTTACTAATAAAAGGTGGCTCGTTTCTGTCCTTTCTGAATCTTGCTGCCGGATCCGCTTCTAATGTGGGAATGGGGACCGATTTGTTTACTTTGTTATCTATTCTTTTCTTTTCTTTTCTTTTTTTGGCTAGGAAAGCTTACGCCGCTACACACTTCCTGTTCCACTGACGCGTGAACAAAGCAGAGCAAAATAATAATTAATAAAAAAAGAAATTAAAACAATCTCCCACGGCAGGCAGGCGGTAAAAGGGCGCGTGCAAATGCGCCCGGCCATCCGCTTCGCCGGCCCGTGTTCGATATTGGCAGTTTGGAGGCTGATTTCGAGTTTCGAGCTCGCGTTCCTCACCCGTTAGTCGGTGAGCCGTCGGTGAGCCGGCAGTGAGAATTAAAACATAAAAATTATTAATACAAAAAAAAGAATACTTTCTCCCATGTTATACGTTTGCTCGGCTCGTGGCGTTTAAATGTAGTTAAATAACACTCATCGATCGCGCTAGCGCGGGTACTAAATCGTAGAAGAGGCAAAGTAGCGAAAGGGGGCTGCCGAGGCGAGAGTGGTGGAGAAAGTACACTACTAGCTAGTAAGACCAAAGTGGCAGTGAGATTTTGGTTGAAACTGACTGACTTACAGCTGCGAAACGGTGAGTGAGGGTGTTTCGAGATCGCCCGGGCTGACACGCGGGCTCGACCTTGGGCACGAGTTAGCATTAAACGATAATAATAGTAAAAATAATATTAATCATAGTAGTAGGTAAAAGGTAGGTGAGTGAGTCAGTGTGTACGGGCAGTACAAACAACTTCTGAGGCACACTAAGAAGCTCGAGGCCCTAGAAGCTTGGAGGAAACCTATCCAAGGTTTTGCAACGTTCAGCGTCGAACTCCTTCCGTCTTTGTGCGCGCTGACTCATCCAAACCAAAAAAAATAGTGTTTGTTTTTTTTCTGGAGTGAACACCAAAGACAAGAGTTTAAGAGAAGACAAAAAAAATCATACACACATTCCAAGGACCTGCGCTCCTAACATTCGTCGCGCCCCGGCTCACGCGAGTAGGAAAACAAAAATAATAATAATAATTACTAGTAGTCGTAGTAGTAGCAGTTGCAGTAGTAGTAGTAATAGTAGTTGTAGGGGGCCCTGTTCCGTTGTCCGTGCTCCTGCAACCCTGCGCCGAAACAGAAAGATACACACCGCGAAACCGCACCGGGAGCTTCCTGGGACGCCGTCCGGGTCGGGTCGATCGGGGGTCGCTTTCGCTAATACGTCAGTAAAAAGTATCACATTGTGCTGCTGCTGCTGTTCGTGCACGAAAGCTGGAGTGTTTTGAAGGGCGGACAAGGAGGCGGGAACCTCCCGGAACCTCCCAGCAAACACACACTCCCGCGCGCACGCTCCCCGCCGATTCCGCGGTTCGTTCAGTAGAGCCCGGTCGGGTCGAGGTAATGGCACTTTGCTTGATGCTGCTGCTGCTGCTGATGATGGTGCGGCATCCGCTGATGGTTCTGCAGCCGTTGATGGTGGTGGTTGTGGAAGGAGGAGCGCTGGTAGCCGCCGTTGCTGCCTCCACTGCCAGGCCTTCGGTACATACCGGTGGGGTCAAGTTTCCGGTCCATCCTGGTCGCTTTCTTCTCCGGTTGCGGTTGCTCGATCGGCTCGAGGATCACGTGAGGATACCGGGCGGGAAGATATCTCTCCTGGAGCGGGGAGGGACGCTAGTAGTCAGTCGGGGACGTGGCGGGTAACGAGCTCCTCGTGATGGGGAAAAACGTTCGGGATGTTCGGGCTCTAGTAGTAACCGGTGGGGTCCAAGATTTCCGGCGCCATTGTGACGATTTTTTCTTTTGTTATGGATCGAAGTTTCGTTTTGTATGGCTAATCGATCGCAAATTCGGCGGGACCGAAAATCTAAAAAGCCCTCCTAGTAGTGGCCGGTCGGGTCCAGTTTGCGTGCCATTTTTGCGATGTTAAGGACACGTTCCAAAAGAAACCTCCGAAATTCTTCCAATACTTCTGACTGCTGCTCTCGAGAGCTAGTTTTACGGTCGTTGACGGATCGCCTTGCTTCCTCGGAACGGTTCACAAACGCGTAACCTTCCGCACTCTAGTAGTGACCAGTGGGATCCAGCTTCTTGGCCATCTTGACGTGATAAGACGATGTCAGCTACAACAAAAAACTAACACTCGGTCAGGCACACTTGGCAGTTTCCTCAAACACTCGATCGTTCGATCCGCTCGATGTTCCGATATCACTCGGGATCGCGCACAACACACGTAAACACACGATATGGCTTTAATGCTCGACCAAAACTGGGCGGTTGGTTTTTTGAGGTGAGAGTCTTCTTGTTTTCGTTCGCACAAAAAAACACACGCACGCAGGCAGGCAAAAAACACAAAAAACACTCAACTACGCGCACGTGATTCAGTAGTATCCGGTCGGGTCGAGGATCTCCATTTCGGCACAGTAATTCGCAAAACCAACCGCAAAACAAACAGACGGAAGAACGAAAGCGAGCGTAGCAGTGGCAGTGTGCTGGGCAGAAGTGTCCCGGAAAGATGACCGGAAAGAGTTAAGAAAAGGGCAGCGGCGGTAGCGTACACGTCCGTGCGGCACGAACTCACAGTGGCGAATGATCGTCGTCGGCTCGGTTCGCTCCACTCTATACTAGACGGCGAACCCTGCGGGCCGAGCCGAACCAGAGCACTCAGTCACTCGCGATCGCGCTCTCGAAGCTGCTGCCCGGTCGCTGGCGTTTCGCGATCGCTGCGAAAAGCGTGATGTGCGGTGCGAATAAAAAGGGTGGTGGGAAAATCTCCAGCTGCCGATTGAGAAACGATGAGCGGCTGAGAGTCCGGCGGAGAGCGTAAACCGGAGCAAAACACGCAGGAAAGCAGGTAGGAGAATGCACGGTTCGGGGCTTTGCGAGATGGCCTCGATGTTGCTCACTCGGCTGGCGCGTTCGTTCTGACACCTCCAGCTTCCCGGACGGGCGCTCTTAAATCTCTGCAACCGTACCGAGCGCTTTTCCTGCTCGAAACCGGCGGCCGGCTGCGGAAAACCGCACCGCCAGCTGCTCGAACGGTTCGAGACGGTGGCGGGAACGAGAAGCACGCCCCGGGCCCGTGCCGTGCTGCTCGAACCGTCAGCTGCCAACGCTCTCACTCTCTCGCTCGCCCACTCTCCTTCTCTCCCTCGCACCACAAACGATCGATGATCGTACACGCTTTCGGCTTCCCTGTTGCCGTCGCACTCACGCGAACGGTAGATCCTCCGCACGCACGGACGGCTCCTGCTGGCGAGGCATTAGAATTGTTAGATTTTCTTTCGATCCGAATTTCCGAAACCAATCGTAGTGCATCTTGCTTGGGTCCGGCAGTGGGAAGAGCGAAAAAAAGGATGCCTCAATGCTGCAATGGGTTTCTTTAGCGCCCTTCCGGGCCCTTTTCTTCGCATTCGCAGGATTCTGATTCGTCCAGGGCCCCCGAAGGGATGGTTTCTAGGAGGAGCCGTGTACCGTGCGGCTTTGCCTTTGTTTCCTCTTCTCTTTACACGAAGCGAACAGTGCCAGCTGCAGCGGGAGTCCTTTGCCGGTACAAGGATTGGATCGGATTTCCCCTATCTAATCGGCGACTCGTGGTGGGGGATTTTAGAACGTTCTAAACTTCTGACGGAAGCAGCCGACAGTGGTTTCGAAGATACGATGTTTTATTTTTTTGGCAAGCAGAACGAATTTTCTCAGGAGGTTTAAATTGTTTCCTCGGAGCATAAACCGTTCAAATAGCGGTTTCTTGTTCCTTTTTCCGCAAAATTCACCTTCGAACACGCTTCGCCAAGCAATCTGGATCGTTTGAAACGAGCGCTTTTAATGAAGCAAACAATTGCTAATTTAAATTAGAGGGGACCATTATTGGGCTTCCTCGGGTGGACCGCGTCTTATGTTACCGTTCCACCCGGCCGGGGACAACTGTTGCATCACGCCGGTGGTCAGCATGATGTGCAAAAATGCCTTTCCTCCGTGGCTTATTGCTAAGATCGATGACGCACACTCTCGATTGGTGTCAAATGGCCAAATGGGGGTTTTGTGGACAGCAAAATCCTTACGCTTCCGTTGGCAGGTTTCCGTACTGCTGCTGCTGCCTCCACCGGAGAGTGGGAGAGCGCACCGTTCCAAACAGCGCCATCAATTCCCAAAACCGGGTTGGAAAGTAGGCCACCGGAGGCTTACTCACCCGGAGCGGTCCTTTCCTCCGGCATACGGCCGCCTGTTTGGGACAGCGTTTTTTTTTGTTTCTCCCTCTTGTGCTTAATTGCGTTATAAATATTTACCCTCAATTGTTCTTGTGCTGCGTCGGGCGATTCCCGTGACGCGCTTTCAGTGTGATCGTGCCACTCTTGCCCACTTTCATACGGTCGACACTTGTGGTGGACGTTCGTGGCTCCAGGTGCAAAACACTGTTTTACGGGGGAGGGATTGCAATGTAGGTGATTTAAAGTTAAATTTACACCAATCACC
>JXXB01020257.1:0-13601 GCA_000956275.1 Anopheles koliensis | reverse complement strand
AATCTCACAAGAAAATATATTCAATTTGGAGCTCAAATTGAAATAAATGAATCACCATATGGCTCTCGACATAAATGCGATCCATTATACTGTGTATATTTCAACGATCCGCTAGACACGCCGCTCAATCATGGCAATAAATGAAAACATCAAACAGCGCCGGATACCGTCGTGAAACGTTTGATGACATAAATGGTTCAAAAATGCGTTGATTATCCGCTTCACTTCAACCGAAGGAAAAAAAGTGCTACAATGTTAAAACACACTCGTTCGCTTATGAAGCGCTGATGGTGCGAGAACGGTGCTAAGAACGGGTCAAAGAATGCCCATTGTCGACGCCGGTCGACGCATCGCGAAACGTGATGAAGCGTCAAGGTGGTGATCGCAACCCACCCAGAGTTTGTTCCCGAAAGCACAACACAGATCACGAGATACGAAGAAGAACGGACAAAGATCCCATTCCAGTACGGTCCATTCCAATTGGACCGAGGCAAAGCGGCTTAAGTAAAAAAAAAAACACGTAAGCGAACAGACGCCAATAAAGTGTTTACCTTTAATGACGGGGCAGAAAAAAGACGCGCTTCGATCGGGCCTGCGGATAGCCATAAACCGATGAGGTGAAGAAAATAGCAAAAAATGGTTCTCACTCACTCAGACATGCACAGATACACACACATACAAGTAAAAAACGTGTAGTATAAAATTTCAATTCACGCGTAAATTATGGCCTAAAAGTGTCCGATGGCGTCGGTGGTGGATGCCGGCACAATTTTATCCCTGCACCCCCGCACCTGTATTCAGCGATGAATGCTTGATGTTGTGAAGCAAACGCAATCCCACGAAGCAAAAAAAAACCTTTTCGTTCCAAACCTTCTTTTTGCATTCGCTCCTTGCCTTCGCGGGCGCGGTTATGGGCTGGGTTGTTAGAGAACCGTTTGCGATATCGAAAAAAAGAATAGCATAATCCTGCAAGCGCGACCGGGTAGAAGATGTATGGGTGGCACGGCAGGAATATTTCATTCGCTGAATCGTAATCAATAAATGCCAAACCGTAAATGAACGCCATTTGTCATTCATCATCATCATGTCATTCGCCGGATTCGATCGGTGGCAACCGCAACAGGAAGCAATCTATATTGGATGCTGCTGCAAAAAGTGGACCAATTTTCGGTTTCACCCCTTCAGTTCGTCGGGTGGGAGTGGAGGGTTTGTCGCTATCATCTTTCCACTGGCGGGGTGTGAAGTTGCCCCATTGTTAGGTGATAAAATGTACGCACCTAGAAAAAAATATATTTGCTTCATGTTTTCTGTCACATGAAATGTATACCTGAAATGCATCCACCAAAAAAAAAGAATTATTGGAACGGATATTCCAACTAACGAAACATAGCCTCAGGTTTTTCTTTTTTTGTTCGTAGTCCACCAAAATCCAAGTATCTGATCGCCACATTCGACTAGTTCTTTGGCGATACCTTTCACTTTACGCTTACCCGCAGGGCACGGTACGACCTTTACGGGCGTGTCCAATAAGTGGACAAACACACCGCACCTACCGGCTGTTTGATTATCGAGCTATAAAACCCAATTTCGAAATGTGAAACAATCGTTCCCATTCCAAACAATCGATTACATAGTCTCCAACTCCAATGGGCGAAATGTGCTTCACCAATATAAAATGTTTCATTTCACACTGTTTGACTAATCGTCCCTAAGGTCAGCTGGGATTAACATTTTCGACTCAAGGATTAGTAAATGCAAGCATTTTTTTCTCCCCCGAGCTGATAAACAAAGTTAAAAGAAAACCTGCATTCCAATACGGTGCCACTGTAATCAGCAGATTAAAAGGGTACCATTGAGCTACCATCGCCCGGGGAACACCGCGTACTGCATCTCATAATCCTTCAGGAGAAGCTTTCGCCGGGAGCTGCCAGCGTTCTAATTATGATCGGTAATCAACGCTAACGAAGCTCTCAAAAGATGTCTCGACTTTCCTCCATCGCCCGCCAAAATCGTCACACAAAACTGGTAAACACAACACCTAGTGGCACAGCATACGGCCGATGCAAACGAGCCATCGCTCTCAAATCACGGGGAAGAGCCATTAAAATTAATCAAACACGTCTGTCTGGTACCGGGAGGAAGGGTAGGTAGCTTAGCAGATGGCCTGGCTTGATGAGCTCGTACGGAACATGGCACAAACGAACGTCGAACAAACGAACGTCGTGGAAAAAAGGGCCCAATCCTCCAATCCTTGTTCCATCGTAAGCCGCGTTCTGATGGGCTCTGCAGGCCATTCCCCATAACCCCTTCCAGAGCGGTATTTATAACGGCGGATTATAATTAGTGAGAATGTGATCGAATTATGTGCGATGTTTTATGGGGACACTGTGCGGCTACGACCACTGTCGTCTACCAGTGCCGCTAATGGAATGCCTTCGGTACCATTTCCTGCAAAGACGTTCTCGAGTCGCTTTTCATCCAATATCTTTGGGTCGCGACCGTGCGTACCATATACCAAGCCGTCTTCCAGCCACGGCCGACACGACCTGTGACACATAATGTATGACAGAACCGTACGGTTCGTTTGAATGTAAGCACAAGTTCTGGCCCCTCTCGCGTTATAAAATACACAAATGTGTGTGCCCGATACACCGTACTCCCGAGCGTACGGGCTTGAAGTACATTTCGCAAGGGTTTATTATTGCATGTATGTGGAACGCAATTTTCCATCCTCGAAACATGCCGCCACACTGTCGGCAGTCGGAATCGGAACGATACCAGGAGACCAGGTCCAGGTCTGAGCCACTGTCATGGTATGGAGTTTATTTGCACAGACAGACGCACACAGTGTTTGAGTTTAGCGATCCTTTGCGCCCCGTCGTCTTGCTAAAGCTTCGGCCGGCGTCTGGGTACGCCATTCGACCCGGGCAACGCGGCACAATGGCGAACGGTCGACAAAAATTCAAAACACTCCTCCGTTCTACCACTGAATACACGAAAATTTGCAATCAACATATATTACCGGGTGAAATTAGATGGCAATAAATAGTTGCATTCCATCTGTTCTGCTCAGGCCATTCCTGTCCAGCAGCCGTCGGGGCACGGATTGCTTCTGCTGTTGCTGCAAGGTAAATGCACGGACTTGTGTGACAAATTACGTGAGCCTGCAGTCACGTCGTGCAGCGCAAAAGCTTGCTCCCCGCTCTTGCGTTCATCGGTATGATTTGTGACACCATCAACAATCATAGTTTGTGTTGGGCTTCCAACGAGAAGAGAACGGTAACGGATTTTATTGAATTTGCACGATTTAACTAGAGCACACGAATGTGCTTAAAGTAATGTTGGCTTTAAGAAAAAGAAAATTGTATAACAATTTTATTGAATGTAACAAACGAGGATTTCTTGTAGAGAATCCTTAACTTTTGCTGTTTTTTTTTGTTTTTTGTTTATAGAAAAACGGAATATATTTTAGGTAGCATTAAATTATTATTCAGATACCTTCTAAAACATCCTCCGGCGTCTCATGATTAACATACATGATAACAACAAAAGTTTCGAAGAGTAATTGTTGTTTAAACATAAAGTTGAATAACATAAACGTACATCGTTGCAGGTTATGTGGTTTCAAACTATCATGGTTTCAAAATTTTATTCTTCAAACAAGATTCCATTTATGAGTTTTGGAGTTTTAATTTGTTCGCGCTGAATATTGAAAAAATAATTTTATTACCATTAGCGGTTGCTATGCTTTGAAATAAAAACCATTCAAATTTCCACATGCTTAACGAGAGCGAAAATTGATGACCTCGAAATGATGGTGAAGCTTTCGCGCGCAGACGTTATAATCCATGTCACGGGAAACAATTAATAATGCTCAATTATCGCGCTGATGAATAAAGTATTGTCTCGCCTCTTCACAGTGTTAGACAACAGTATTCTCCCGAGGCGAAGAAGCTTTTCTTTCATCGCGCCTCACTAGTACCAGTTGCAACTTTCCGGGGCCGTAAGATTTCCACTGGATATTTTTTTGCCGCTCTAACCGTATCTGCATGATTTCACACCAAGTGCTGCATCCACACAACAGCCGACCTGATCCAGAGCAACCGTAACCGAGGCGGGCAACAACTTCACGGATGCTTTCGGAGATAATGAGACTTCAATTGAAAGAGCGGACACACAATAGCATGGGCGAGAAAAATGCCTCCAGGGCTCCCCGTAATGCTCACCTTTACACCATTAATCATGTGCGCAACAATCATCACAATCATAACAATAATTCCATGGGGCCGGTCGGTCTGACGGTCGCTTCTCGAGGGTCCTGTTCGTTAGGGATGCGTCCGGTCTCGGTTCGGTCCGGTTACGGAAGCTAAAAGCTTTCTGCCACGGATAAACCGGAGGCCGGATTCCGCCCAATACACCCGGGTCCAATTTAACGATTTCTGCTCATTGTTCTGCCTCGTCGCGCCATACCCGTCGGCCGTATCCTTCATGGTCGTGCCTCACGAGGTTTGAAATTTGGTGTTATGCTGCAAGTCCGATGAAGGGTTATTCACCACCCGATGGACACACCGGGCACACGGTTTGTTGCTGGGAGTGTTATCAACGCCCCATGCGCGGGCACAGTACTGCTACAACATTCAACAGTGCTTGCGCATAAACGAGTGAGAAGAAAATTCGCTCCAGCCACTAACGTACTTGAGCGCAATTGAGCTAAAGAGGCATACCAATATCTGAACATAATCTAGAACCTCACCCCAACGGTGGGCTGTACAGCCGTTGCGGACCAGCCAACGTGTGGAACAAGCAAGTGAGAGCGAGAGACCGCGAATGCCAGAAAAACTAACCGAACGCCGCGAAGAGAACACCGAAGAGAGACAGCAAGAACTGATATGAAAACAAAAGTAACCTCAAAACCCGATGAACCCATACACTCCCAGACACGCCATAGCCCATCATCCCAAACGGCCCCTGGTAGGATCATTACGAAACGGTTTCGTTCGCGCCATGAACCATGGACCCCGGGTTTCAGGGAATGATTGCCCTCAAACTGATGAGTCAGGGTATTATCGGCGGGGGGTGGAGATGCCCGGTAGGTTCGAATGCTGCGGCTGCTGCTGCCATTGGATTCAAATTTAATGATGAAATGGATCACTTACCCGACCTCCCGAAGTCCACTTGAGGCTGGATGGATACGGCTGCCGCTGCTGCTTAGTTTGGATACCTCCATTTTCGTCCGGCCATCCTCCCCTGATGCTAACACGTGCGTTTGCGTTTTCGTATTCATCAACCATTTTACCTTTGCCGCCGGCACGGACGTTTCGTTCGATGATTGAAAGCACTCTAAAAAGGAATTGCGCTAGCACTCTCCAGTCCATGGTGGAGATTGAGCATAGAAATCATAAAATGTGAGATGCAAACAAAACAGACCAAAAAAAAAAACAAACCCTCACCACCTTCGCGAACAGTTCCCGGTCGGTTGACTGCGCCACCAGCATGATGATCATCATCACCATCGTCAGGAGCGGCAGCATCATTACCATCCATGCACGGGTGTCTTCGCCTTAGATGGTGGCCTACTCAGCTTCCACGCCCGAAAACGCTCCAGCTTGGCCCTCCCGTTACGTCGGTGTGGAAGTGATTATCGATTGAGATAAAGCGTGAATTATTTAGAAAACGACCAACGACGAACGCCTTCCTCCGGCGTGGAGCCCTTTCGCCCGGGAGGCTTGTTTACTCCTGACACTTTCAAATTATCATTCCGTTTGATATTTCGTTTCTTTTCACCGTCCCAGCCGCCCGGCTACCGCCCGGTGTTCTTCGCGCACTTGCTCGTTTCTTGCTTCGGTAGAGCGGAAATTTTTACTCCGAATCCAATCCACAAGACGATCGTGTTGGGCGTTTTGCTCCCCGTCCATTTAACAGCCACCGATTTTGGGGAAGCAATATTTGAGCCGAGTTGAGTTTATGAAGCGCGCAGTAACGCAATGAAGGACAAAAAAACAACGCAAATTTAAAAACATGGCAAAAAAGAAGCGTAAAGTTCTTCGTCCGAGGAGTCCTTTCACGCCTACTACAATCAACACGCCACCACTTCGGGGCTGCCGCCAGATGCAACTATTTTTGTACTTGCTGCTTTCGCTCGATTAACATCAACGCCAATCCCTGCGCAGAAGTTCCAATACATCCCACCCACCCAGAGAGGAGGGTTTCCTCCCGAGGCAATTTAGTTTGGGCACTCATTCGAAAGGTTGCTCCGTGGTGGAGCCCGTGAAGCATAAATAATTAATTATGTGTTCGATGCTGCTGCTGTTGCTGCTGCTGCTGCTACTGCTGCTGCTGCTGTTGCTGCTGCTGCTGCTACTGCTACTACTGACTCTTAAGTCTGTTTTGAGCCCATAGCAACCTCATCGATATCTTTCGCACGTAAGCGGCCTCACGTTTTCTTGTGACGCGTTTTCGCTCTTATCTAAACGCAAGCGAGTTGGATGGAATAATCGAACAGAGCTGAAAGTACGTTCGCTAGGGGTAAGCAATCAATTAGGATTTTTTGTTGCCGTCGGCGATGTTGGCTCTGCTAGAACTTTTTCCTACTAAAGAACGTCCGTGTTCGCTTCTTCTTTGTTGGAGTTTCATTTCTAGGGACCATTTTTTATGTTCCCAAACCTCAGTACCCATGCGCTCCGGTTAA
The DNA here is from genome assembly GCA_000956275.1 of Anopheles koliensis. Classification (NCBI taxonomy): domain Eukaryota; kingdom Metazoa; phylum Arthropoda; class Insecta; order Diptera; family Culicidae; genus Anopheles; species Anopheles koliensis. The sequence goes on along the minus strand of JXXB01020257.1, from coordinate 6,913 downwards.
CGGTCAGGATTCGTGCTGTAGTAAAACCTCCGCCACGCTCCTCAGCTGGACACGGTAGCGTGCCTTTTTTTCCTTGCCCCGACCCTCCAGGCCCCGCTGCAAACCATCCCCATTTTGTGGCCATTTTTTATCTCATCTCGTAACCGCAACAAGCAAACGGTCCCAAAAAACCAAACCAAAATCGAGCTGACTTTGTTAAGACCATCGCGGCACCGCGCCAGTTCAGGTTGAGGCTTCGGCTATATTAGTTCGGCCCAACGAGGGGCCCTAATGTGGGGGGCCCGGTAAAGTCGCTAAAGGAAAAGTTCAGTCAATTATTGTAATTTGACGAGCAGCCTAACGATGATGATGATGTTGAACTGGGTATGTAGGCACGGAGTCGGTGGGACGGTGTTGGAAGGCCGCCACAAGAGGTCGCCGATGATGGGTCATAAGTATGATGAATATGCTTACTCGCCCAGCCCGCACGCTTCACGAGGCGCAATGCCGTTTGGTTGTGGTTTGATTAATTTTTAAGACGCGCTGATGAATGGCTGCCCCATTTCAACACCTTCTCGGTCGGTACCGTACCGGGAGCGTCTATTGGGAGTTTGTACGAGATGAAAACGTCCTCCCGTGAGCTTATGTTTGTATGCATTCCATAACGCGTCGCCTACGTCGTCGAGCGTGATTCACACCTTTATGGGTGCGTATATGCTGTACACGGGTATTGATCCAATGTGCTAGAATTGACACCGGTTCTAAGCGTTCTTCGAATCACACCTTTCGTCGAGGGCTGCTTTTCATGCACCACAAATATTGATTTAAATACCATCTCGTTCTTCACCATCTCTTTTGAGAACGACTAACATCGACCAACATGTATACATACTGCACTGCTAGTGTTTAGGATGATAAAAAAACGTACATTGAACTTCGGTAAATATGGTAAACATGCGTGTATTCATCAGCATATACCATTTCAAAATTATATTTTTTTTATGTAAAGGTTCGTACAAAAAAGCTCCGGCAAATTTCCTGGAATTTGAATCCATTAGAATTCAAAAAAAAATAAAACAAGAGCATATTTCATATAAGTGGAGAATACAATGCCCCCTTAAATCTAATTATTATTTTTTCGTGTAAGTAATGCTTTGAAATGGATTTGCATTATTTTTTATTATAATAACTTTTATTTTCATTAGTTTAAAATTTCATCAAGAAGATGTTCATCGTCGGCTTTGTCATACTTCAATAACTATTACACAAAACAAATTTATTTTTCAACCAAACTAAACAAGTAAGTGAAACAAGCTTTCGTTTTGTTTGTAACGCGTTATATTCTTGTTCTAGCTGGTACAAGAAAGATGGTATAATGATCTTATTTTTATTAATGGTAATGGTTTTGGTAGAAAGTTACGTCTTTATGGCTGTATATCTGCCTCGTCAAATATCTAAAAATGAAAAAAAATTCTCATTACTATAACTTATGAAATAAATGTTTTTGTGTAAGACATGAATTCTTAAAATAAAAACACTATTGTAAGTCAGCATTCGGAATTTAGTATATTACATCGTTACATCTCTTGTGAAGGTGATTCAAACAAAAATATAAGCCAAACCCTAACGACTACTGCACTAGCGTTCAGTTTAAACCCCATTATGGGCAACTTCATCTTGTTGTTTGTATGGAAAAAACGAACTAAAATGCGCACGGCGATACAGGATGCATTACAAAATGTGCTCAATTATTGAACTCCCTTGCTCCCTGCTCGCCGTAAACAATCGATCTGGTTCGCGCTCGCTCACAGTCTGATGAACACGTGTGGACCCCGATCGTTCCACGCCAAACTGGTTCTTCGCGATGGAAACTCGGCGTTGAAAGTCCGTTCGATAAATTCTAACTGCATTCAGTGCGCATGGAATATCTTTCATCCGAACGGAACGCAACCCGTAGAGGAATGGACGGTACCACAAAAAATTGATGATTATTTACGTTACAGTGCGTATTTTGGGAGCTGTTTACTTTCCCGGCACGCAGCTACGCTCCTTTGGCTGCGCGATTCTCGATCGGTCGGTCGGTTGTTGTTGCTCGATGCTAGGGTTTTTTTTTTGTTCCTCCTTTCGTTGCCTTCTGTTAAAGTTCTCATTCCTTCACTCGAGTCCATTTCGAATGTTTTTTTTTGTTTTCGTAAACTCCACGTCGCCACAACCTCCCCAACACTAGCGGAGCGGCAATCTTGCAATCTTGCCACCAAAAACACGGTTCATCTTAGACGGGTCATTGCATCTGGAACGAATGGAACGAACAATGTGTACGAACTCGTCGAATGTAAACAAACCGTGCGCTTGGCTTCCTCCCTGGCGCGTTTTTCTTTGCCCCACGAACAGCCAGTGCCAGCGATTTCCCAGTCACCACGATTCCCGCGGACAGCAGCGCGGGTTGTGAAAAATGGCCACAAGAAAGCTGACGTTCGTTGGCGGCCGACTTCTGACTCGACTTCTCGTACGCTGGGAAGACGCGACCGCGAAGAAACGATAAATTACAATGTAAAATAAACAATCGACCATTCGCTAGTGTTAGCATTACAGTACACCATCGGGAACTGTTGCATGCCTTACCTGTATACGGTAGGAAGAAAAAAGCCTTTCCTACAACTCTCATCCAGCTTCTCCGTACAAGTGGGACGGAGCGGAAGAATGCTGCTGAATGGACTGATTTTCATCAACTCTAATCAAACTGGATCACACACATAAAAGAGCAAGCAAACGATCTGCCCGTGCCCGTACATCTCTCGCTCCCAGTGCTAGACCCGCTGGGGGTGGGGTGAGTGCATTGTTCCGACGCGCAGATTACATTCCATCCGGAAGCATAAAGTGGGGGAAAAGCGAAACTGCCACCCTCTCGGGGCATCACGTCACGATTTTCTTAGCAGCCCCATTCGCGTAGTTGGCGCCCGTTTTTTTTTTTTTTTTTCTCGTCGGAAGAGAAGAATTCCTGTTTCCTCCTCCCGCTCTACACTCTACCACCTACTTCCACCAATTGCCGCAGCCAGGTCCCATTCCATTTGATCCAATTTCTCCCGCGTGCGAGCGCGACATCAAATCGCACCGTGCGCTCGTGTACTCCGCTGACAATGCAGAAAATTACGGATTACGGTGAAGCGTGTGCGGAACACCTTTCCACCCGACCGCCAGATGGCGCTCCCGTTGTGCCACACCATTGGCGCCATTTGTCCGTTGACAAGATTGCTGGTTAACGACCAGCCGCGCGGGTTGGTGGCACGGGAAACCAGAAAACAAACATCATTAGAGCGGACGGCAGTTGTAAATTGCATGGATGCGATGGCAAAGGTGCGCTCTCTTTCTGTCGCACTCTTCGCCCGTCTTTTTGCACCGCCGATGATCGTATTAGACTTTTCCGTTTTTACCACACGGTCCGCTTACCGTCTTTGCCACCAGGCTGTGTGCCGTTCTTCCGTTCCCATTTCATGCGCGTGGCGTTCCTTTCACTGCCCGTTCCGTGCGCGCCACTTTCAGCGCGCGGCCATACTTCAAGCACTCACCTTTCACTGATTACCAGCATCATCAAACCAACCCGGGGCTCTGGGGATCGCGCGCGGGGAGACCATACATTGGACTTTCTGCTCACGCGCCACAAACTATTTACCCTCTCCACCCTCGTGTACGGTTGCCGCTTCCAGCAGGAACACATGAGGCAGGAGGCATCGTTCGCAAACAAGCTCCAGCTCTTGCCGATATTCCCCACAGTAGTTTCAAACATCAGACCACACCTGGCGCCACATTTGCACGGCTCTGAGGTGAGCATGAAACACGCGGAACGGCAGTGGAGGATGTGCGTCTTATCAATCTGTAAGGCACTAACTGTCACTCCGATTATGAGAGCACAAATCCACAAAGGCGATACACGGCGGGCGGAAACAGTACCCTGCTGGCATGTCAACTAATAGTATCTGAAGCTAAGCTGCTGCTGCTGCTGGTGCTTGTTTTGTTGTGGTCAGTACCAGCTTAACAATCGAACAAGACTACGTTTTTCACATTAAACTCCGTTCTGCCTTCCTCGATGCTACCATCGGTTTGGGGATTAAAATGGCACAACATAACATGCATCCACGTTTGTCATTAAGCAGACTATGCCCAGGCAAATCCGGAAAGTAAACTTGACTACAAATGAGCAATGATTTTTCAAATTGACAAACCATGTAGCAACAAATAATGATAAAAAATATGACCATTTAATTAATTACTATTTACTCACAAGACGAACCCTGGGATGAAGTAACGATGTTTGTATATATGTATATTTTGAGTTTTTGAAGTCACTGAGTTTGCAATAACAATATTTTCCTGACGTCAATGATTTGAGAGCGAGGCTTTATTATGAAAAAAAAAATGATCAATCTTTGTTCACGGTGGCAAGTGAACTAAACAAAGTTGTTAACTTATAAAGTCTCATTGAATTGTCAAATTAATGTCATTCAAATTAAGTTATTCAAACGACTTAAAACCTTTGTTAAAGCTCAGTGAGGCTTAATGTTTGATTTCACAAGTAGATTGCATGTGAAACCTTGCAACATTTATCCACCCATAAATGTTGCACATCGATATGAAAGGCAGTTTTAACAATATAATCGCTGGCGGTATATTCAAATTCGTTTTCCTGAAGTGTTTTCCACCGATCACTGGACATATTTTATTACCATTTGACAAAAACAAATAAATTTTGGATGGACTAATTGAACAATCTATTAATATGCTTCCTTTCTCTCTTCTCATTTCCAGGTAAGTCCCGCCACATTATTATCTGCTCGTTCAAAAGATCACCAGCATAAGGTAAAAGCTGATAACTATCAAAATGACAGCTCCGTGAACAACACGATAGCACGGAACATCATTCGCTTTTCACGCTACAAGTACTCGTGCAACGGCCCATTACGTTCGTCTGTTAAACGGTTGCTAATGATAAATCAAACAAATCAATTCACCCACCGCGTTCACGTTTTCATGTGCGTGTGTGTGTGTGTATCCCGCTCTCGGGCACACCACACGCCTGGGTACAACCGTAAAATTTCCGACCCAACAATCGAGCGCAAAACTGTGAATCCTTTACCGCGGCAACAGATTTATGACATTTTCAACACTTTGCGACAACGGTGCGCAAACCCGGCCAAACCTCCCGGCCTTAACGCTTTGGTCGTGCCCAAGGGGCAACGAATGAGGGCATACATTGGTCAGTTATGGCGTCACTAATTATGAGAATTCACAGCAAATTACCTCCGAACACGCCACAGTGTCTGGCCATTAAAAATAGCCACACAGACGAACCAGGTGGAACCGGTAGATGATAGTGGCCGGAAGAAACAAAAAAACTACGCGAACGTGTTCATCCTTTCCGCTCGCAGGACGCGAATGTTTGTGTGAATTAGAATAATGCATGCGAAACACGCCAATGTTGAGCAATCGCACCGGCCTCGTCCTCGAGTGTCCAATTGTATCCCTTCTTGCCACTCACTCAAACACCACGGCCATAAAGGGGAGCTTGCTTCCCATAAATTCATGCACCTTCTGTGCCCTTCCACCGAAGTTGGAAGAAGCGGACGAAATTGGCACGCACGTGTGAGTCCGAAAAACGGGCGAAGATTTCCGCCCGTACATACATCACTTTGAAGTCATACGATATCGTGACCCGGTAGTAAATAGTAGCAGCAACAGCTACACTACTAGCGAAAATGATAAACGGATGGCTGCTAAAAGGATGGCGAATTTCCCGGATACCGTTCCGCTCACGTGTACGGGTAAGTGTACGTAAGTGTAGGTAGACCCTCGAAAGTGGCACTGGTCCCTAGTTTATACGCCGGAGCTCCCACATAAATCATCCGGCACATCATCGAGATCGGTGTGCTTCATGGTGTGTGCCGTCGTTGAAGGTGTAGACCGTACATGTACGCGGGGCCCGAGTAAAAAGGGTTCGGCACATTACATCGATACGCCGATACGTTGGCGTACGCTGGCAGCACTAGTCGAACGGGGCCCCCGTTTTCCGGCTTTTGCGAATGCGAGTGGTGAAGCGAGCACTGCAACGGCTAATGCCGTGTATGGAGGAAATAGCACTTAAATCGTACGAAAGGAAAAGTATAATTATACCATTTTAAAAGCTACTGGTACTGTTGCTGCATTTCCGAACAATCCGTTTTCACCTCGATGTTCTGCCGAGCTTGCCAATCGAAAGCTACCGACTTTTCGCTCGTTTTAAAGTACCTTCAGTGTAGCACTCGAGCGACCTTCACAAGTAGGTGGGTTGTAATAAAACAATTTTCAATGTTTCTCGATACATTTGTGGCGTTTCTTACGAATAGAAGCTTTTCTAGCAGTTTAACAGTCATGCCTCTCGGAAAGTTATTTGTAACAAACATGATACATGATCCAGTAGCATTAACCATTCTGCACAAGTCTGGAAAACAATTTTGAAATACTTATATTCTACCCAGATTGAATTATTTATTTGACATAAAATAATCTTGTAGCTGTACATGTAAACATTTTGTAAACATAATTTAAGCCATGTTTCGTATAACATCTCCTTTCTTTTGCATTAAATTCACGTATGCGACAAACAAGCTCACGTAGCGCTAATGCTGCTTCAAGGTGCGCGAAACCTGATTCGTCCACTTGAACATGCTCACCCTCGTCAAAAGCACACCCAGCCAAGGGGTCGTCCATTTTGATTCAACGCAAAAACAATGGTACAACCCAAAAGGGGAAAATATGTAATCTACTCCTCATACGTACACTCACGGTCGCACAATCAGCGATCCACAGTATACTCGAGACGACCGGAGACCGGTCACAGAAACAATAGGTGTATTCGCAACTGTGAGAGTGAGGTGTTCCTCGAGAAGCTTGCAACCAATAA
>JXXB01020254.1:0-13459 GCA_000956275.1 Anopheles koliensis | reverse complement strand
GAAGAGATAGAGCGCGCGTGATAGTTTATTTATGTGCCCACTATATTATATTTACGGTTTTACTGGCCACGTACACATCGGTGCATGGCGCACATCTCATTGTTATATATTTTATACGAATAATTGAAGAAAAAATAAACAAACCGGACAGGAAGTAATACGTGCGCTACTGTCCAGCAGGAGCTGATAGTAGGTATATGTAACTCGGGATGAACGTTGAACGTTTTGTTACCCGTTAAGGATGGTTTCGATCATGCTATAAATGTAGGTCTCGTCGAAAGCAAATATCTTACTAACAATTATCTCAAAATGATCCCCGATATGAATTGCGTTTGTTTTGTATTAACCATGCGACAGATATATAATAAATTTAAATAGTAAATATATACAATGATAAATATATATACATATGTTGCTGATTTATGTTCTTATTAACTAACGTTTTCAGTTCGTCGGAACTTATTTTAAAAAATGTGTGGTAGACTAAACGACGAAGACTGCGACACACTATATATTTGCTTGTTTCGTGCAAAATTTCAAATTTTGTTTACCGGAAACATTTCGAGTGTTCTATCAAGCGCAATAAACTTCCCACTGCGTATGTTTACAAACGTGAGTTGACGGTTGTAAAAGACGGCTCAGCCATATTCGATTTTCATGAGGTAATAACAAATCAACAACAGAATCCGCCGGTGTGCAGGCCGAGAAAAGCCTTGATTGTAATAAAACCCACAACAAAATGGCTTTATTTACACGCGGTGGGCTACTCCCGCTGTGGGGAAGATCGGTACAGATTGTCGGGTTTCGATTACAGTCAACCCGACTGCAGGAGGACGGTGCCCTCGCTGGATCGGATGAAGGTGCGTACGATGGTCGCTGTTTGGCGTTCGGTTCGTGTAATGGTTCTTTTTCCTTCAATTTTGGTTGGCAGAATTTCGAGTATTAAATTTGAAGCAAACAAAGAATCAGCGCTTAGCGCGCCGGAAAGCCGTGCGTCCGGATGTTCCACCACCACGGTTTGTATTCCACCAGCAGCTAATGGGTTGCTCCAGTTGATGTAATGCTCATCACTGTCCTTCCTATTAGATCACAGCAGATGGCAACGGATCAGGACTGGGGAGCGGTTTGGCCCGGTCCGCGATCATTCAACCCTTCGGCCGTTCCGTTACCAATTCGGCAGGGATACGTGACGAAGCGCAACCAGATGTCGCCGGGCAAGTTTGCAAATGCGGAGCTGATGAAAATTCCCAACTTCCTGCACCTTACGCCACCGGTCATCAAGCGGCAGTGTGAAGCGCTCAAACAGTTCTGCACCCCGTGGCCGAAGGGACTCGAAACGGAGGAGAAGATGCGCGCACATTTTCCGCTCACGTGCATCACCTCCGACTACTGTCACGCCCTGCCGACGATACGCAATCCGCTATCGCGTATCGTAACCGTGCAGTTAGAGCTGGCATCACTGCAGCTGGACCGGCACGCGAAAGACAAACTGTTACGGCTGGGCGGTGAACGGTACGATCCGGAGAACGATCTGCTTACGATCGTGACTGACCGGTGTCCGCTGAAGCGACAAAACTACGACTACGCCATCTATCTGCTGACCGCGCTGTACCACGAGTCAAACACGGTCGAACCTTGGGAGGCAACGAAGAGCGAAGCGGACATGGAGTACTTCGACTTCGAGCGAAGTCGCAACAAGCGCAATGCGGAAGCGACCCTCAACTGGGGCCGCAAGGAGGGTGACGCCGGATGGCAGGTGGTTCCGGTTGAGTATGGAAGCGCTGTGTCGCGGTTGTTCAACGAGGGTGAGAACGAGTACAACTTAACCAAATACAAGGAACAAACGTTGTCGCTGTTGGGATTGGGTGAAGTCCCGAAGTAGCGAGTGAGTGCAGGGGGACGTGGGGGACGATAGTATGTTAAAAAAGGACGTTAAAAATAAAAAGTGTAATTCGAAAGAAACATGTCCTAATTAAGTGTTTTTTTTCTTATATAAATGTACAATGTTTTAGGCGTTGAGAACAGTTCGGTTCGGAAGATGCGGTGGTTTTGTGGAGAATAAGATAGAGGAATCTATTGTGAGAAACAGAAAGCGTGGGTTGTTTTATATTGTGCTTATATCGCTCTTCTTCGCAAGCGTTTCCGTAGTGTAGCGGTTATCACGTCTGCTTCACACGCAGAAGGTCCCCGGTTCGAACCCGGGCGGAAACAGATCTTTTTTTCTTTACGTTGCTTTTATGCATGAGCCCTGCCCATAGATGCATTTTGGAAACGCTAGGCCACTTGCACTCATTGCTAACCTACAATTATTATTTTATATAGCACATCGGTGCAACACAAGCAGAAAATTGTGGCAATGGTGATGGTGACTCCTTCGCGAAACGACTGATGCACTTGACATAATGCAGCCGCATCGAATGAAAAGGTTTTGTGTAACCTAAATATCACCTCCGAAAGGGTTACACACAGTGTATGCGAGGAAGAATTCACTCTCATTCTCACACAGGGCTATTTTCTTCCGGCACTCAACAAAGCATGCTTTGAAATGCACCTGACAGTTGTCATGGTGATCGTTTTTGAAATCCCAACGATATGTTAGCTCTGCAAAAGAAAGACGAGCGAATCGACCCGTGACCACCGTTTGGATCTACGTGGGTAAGTTGTTATAAAACTTCGGGAACTCCTGCGAGGAATGTTAGTTTCGCGTTTCGCCCCAAGGTTGACGCAACCAAGATCTGGTAAAAATGTGTTCCTCCGTTCGTAGTTGGCTAGTGTTTCTGATGGCAGTAGGTGTGGCTGTATTTGTAGAACTTTGCGCTTCTGAATCCACATCGGAGAGTGCTCTACTGGAGCAGCTTCCGGAGCCGGATCTGCAATCTTCACCCGGATCTCTTCCACCACCATATCAGATGGTGGCGCACTCGGAATACAACAACCGATTGCGCCTACCTGCATCCACCGTGGTTGGCCAGAAAAAGGAACCAAGTGCCCTACCGTTTGGAACAACACAGCGTCCGGTGCTTCCGGCACAAAAACGATCCACGAATGATGCTACACGTCGAACACGCTACTCACCTGTACTTACTGCAACGGAGCAGGATGATCAAGTCAGACCTGTCTTGACACCAGGCCGCTACTACGACAGTTACGGCGAGTGGCATCATGGCGGCGGGGATGATACGACACACCACTGGCACCAACACCAACCAACACATGGATCCTCATACGTGTATCACGGCAATAGCGCTGTAGGACACTGGGGATGGACTCCACAGCATCACCACAAACATCATGCTCATCACCATGGTAACGCGTTGGCGGGCATCTTGGATGTTGTTGGACTATATCCTCAATATCCAGCTGGTCTTCAGTTACTCGTCGCATTACTTCAACCCGTCATGATGCTCGGTACGGTGTCCTTTCTCGTCTGCCTGATTAACGCTGTCCTGGGATTGGTAGATAAGATTAAGCTACCTTTGGTCCGTGCGCAAGAGGTGGATCGTATCGCTTCCGGCACTTCCCAATCAACCGCGATTCGTGATGCCCGGGATGAGCACGTTCTCGATCAGTTTTATCAGTTTTTCAACGTTGCACTCGAACATCAACAACAACAGCAGCAACGGAATGAATCTTTAGTGCCTAAAAGATCCTGAAAAGCGCTTGCGCAAGTGTTCCGCAAGATAGACTATTGCGATTTCAATTACCCGTTCATCACTTATTCCGTTTTGTAGTTAAAGAGAGAATTTCTGTGCCCCCATTATTCTCTTTAAAAAATTAAATTAAATTAAACAACAAAAATAAAAAAAACGCTGATTGAAAAATCACATAAATTAACAGCGACAGGCACTTCTGACCAGAATATACTTACTGTTCGTAGGAGATCGAATACTCCTCAATACCGCCTTGTGTACATGATGGAAAGTGGACGTGATATCGATGGAAAAGAAACCTTACCTAACTACACCATGGATGCATATTTTATGATGTTTTGAAACATTTATTGTATTACATTTGTTTGCTTTAGTTTTCTTTGTTTCTTCTATTTTCTTGCCACCGTTCGCAAAGCGTCCATGCCGATCCAAGCCTTCTTCGCACTTCTGCTACATTTTGCGCTACACACTTGCGTTCCTGCTACCAGCGAGGAACGTTCTCCTATTACTCTCGCCACCAAACATTCGCTCCCGGCCGCTTCGTTCGGTATATAATAATGCTTATAGTTTGCTCTCAACATACACATTACTCGCTGTAGCTAAACCTAAGACAGAAAAGGTATGATTGGTTTTTGCTTGGTTTTATATTCATATTTATATATGGATTCCGCGCCCTTTTCTGCCGGGGATCGAATATTTCCTCTCGTTTGCAATTATACACACCTACACAAAAAATGCGTCTGGCGAGACCTGCGTAAGCCACATACACAGGGAGTTCGCAGTGTGATCTTTTCGCTGGCGTTGATCCAGAGCCTCACGGTCGCTTTTAATGCCGCTGTATGTATGCATGGCCTGCGATTGCTACTATCTCTGGCCGTGTGATGTGTGCCTATCTTACGAATGCGAACCGATCAAGCACGCACATTTCGCGAAAGGTTGAAAAGGTTTAAAATCTCTGCATAACGGGCCCAACTGGTTTGTGTCGAGCTCAATTATCTCTCAGAAACGATAAGCACTTTGATCTCGCTTCTTCTTACACGCTAAAGTTAAAGAAATCGGGGCACCGAATCAACCTAATAGAAGGTGTGGAGACAAAAAAAAACACCTATTGAGAAACTATTCCTGGTTTATAGCTACCTTGTTCGACTTCCCAGCGGAAGCGCCATGGCTATTTGAGATGAAAAATGGGTTGGCGCGGGCATAGATTGCTGCGATGCTCTCTCTCTCTATCTCTCTCTTTCACGACGACTATTATGACGACGGACGACTCTGACTGGATGAGTGATGGCTGGTGCAGTCAGAAAATCGACTGCAGCGCGTTTATACTTTAGAGTATTAAAATAAAGACTACACACAAAAACGTGAAACTAATCTGTTTGTCCCTAGCAATAATATTTTAGCTACATTATCAATACAACAGTACGCCGTGTGGCAATGGGAGGGGGTAGGGGGGATGGTTTGATGAGAGGGATGGTGACCGTGGAAACTAATAATCAGGATAATGGAAGGAGTATCCCTTTTATCGTGTTGCTGTTCTTCTGTCCATCTGCGCTCACAGGAAGGATGATGGCCGCGTTCACTACCACCAGTGCACCAGTGCACTAACCGCCGCTGCAGAGATAGGAGGGGTTGGTGGTGGGCAAGCGGCAGTGGACGGGAGGGCCAAAGCCTAGTCTTTGTTGCTCGTCGACTCGGCGCTCTCCGTCGACTGGCGGCCACCCTCGGACGAGGCCACGCTGGTAGCGCCACCCCCGTTCGGGAGGCTGCCAGCGGATGAGGTAGTGGCACCACCACTACCACTCGTCGTACCGTTGCTCTGCTCCCCGTTGGCAATCTTGCCCGGTGTCTGGCCCGGTTTCGGTGTGGTGGTAGCGGATGGTGCTGCATCGAACGACTGTACCTGCGCCTCGTACAACAGCTGCATGATCTTGAGCGAGGTAAGCGACGATATCCGTTCGGGGAGTTTGCGCAGCACCTCGCCGACGTACAGCCCGTACGCACCGTGCTCGTCCAGGTGCGCCTGATGCTCGAGGTTGTTCTGATACTTCACGGTGCGGTTGAGGTTGAAATTCGACAGGGACGCTTCGTCCCCGTCGTAGCTGACACGGGCCCGCTTCGGTAGCCCGTACGATACCTCGACGTTCGACATCGCTGCCGGTATCGGCGACTCGACCGGAGTCGGCTGTTGGTGGTGATGTCCGTGAGCGCCGGCACCGGCCCCATGCTGGAGGGCAGCGGCAGCGGCGACGGCTGGCCCGCATTACCGCCCGCTCCACCACCCGCAGCATGCTGCGACGCATGGTGATGGGAGTGTGGATGATGACCACCAACACCGGCCGCACCGGACAATCCGCCCGGGCCGCGCCCAAACGGATGGTGATGGTGATGCCCGCCACCGCCAACGAGCGGGTTCGTGTGGGGTACTTGCTGCTGGCCGGGTGGTACGCCCTGCTGGGAACCGCCACCGCCCGGTTGATTACTGTGCGGTGGCGGAAGCTGATGGTCACGCTGGTGTGGATGCGGTGGCTGCAGGTGATGCAGAGACATTGGGTCGTGCGCGGACGGGAATCCGCCCGGCCCGGGTGGACCACCGAACGGACCGTGGCCCTGCAGCTTCAGGTGCTGCTGGTAGTGGAGCTGCGCTTGCGTATTTTGGGCCGCCACTGCCATCTGCTGTAGGTCGAGATAGGTGTGCAGATCATCCTTAGCGTCTTCCTGCTGCTCGCGCTGCCGCTTTCGGAGAATGTTCATCGGGTTTGTCTCATCATCTCTGCAAATGAAACGAAAAAGGAGGATACATGATTAGTTCGTTAGTCGAAAAGGAGTTGACAATTATCAACACGATTGCCCTAAAGAGTCCACTGTACAGATTTTTTCATTAAAATTAAAAAAGAAGCGATTACAAAGAAAACCTCAATATTATGAATAAAACGTTGCCCATGTCACCATAAAAAAATGCTATTTCAAAAATCTCATCACAACCATCGGCTCGGGCAAGAAGTAATAAAAAGGATCTTTTAATACGCCACGTCTTACCGAAGCGTGACTCTTTCACATTTGATTGGTTTAAATTAGACCATATCTGCCGCATTCGAAGAGTTGACGCGCACACGCTCTCTTGCGCTTTGGTCGCGTCTTGGGTCGCCCTTTCGGCCATCCAAACAACTTCTTCACGTCGTCGGTCTATTGCTTCTAATTTATGTTTTCAATGGTATATATTTATTCCTAAACATCACTGGTCCAACACAACATGGGCGTTGGTCAATGGTTATGTTGTATTTACGATTCCGTTTGCTTGGTGGGAGGATTGAACAGTTGTTAGAACATATTTTTTCCCAACACTGAGATGTTGTGGAAAAATATATTTCTTTCCCATGTTTTAATGGGAATAGTTTTAGAGCTGAGTGATATACTATTAATCACATTCCGAAGCTTAATTCGAATTTCTGTCAAGCTCAAGAAATTGTGGTGTACGATACGGATCATAAAGAGCTCCGCTTCTCTCCCACGAGAATTGAGATAACGCTACACGCTTTCAATAGAAAACTACGGCATTTTGAGGCTTCTTTACTCGAAGATCTCAGCAGATCTTTTCAATTGACGTAAATTGTATGTCTTTTCATGCGATGATGTATATTATCTTCCCATTGGACAATTAGGAAACACGAATCAACCGGCCCCGATTGCCGTACGCCATGCCATTTGAGCAATGCTGTTTGTATGGCGCATTCAAACACACAAAAGATTGCTCCACACAAACGAGCTCTTACGTGTGCGATCCATTTAGCTTGCATGGAACAATAAAAAACAGGCATGTGTGCTGCGTTCGTGTGTTGCCTCGACAGCCGCCACACACAAACACTCACTCCCTGTATCTAGGCAAATGTTGTTACATGCTATCTGATGACAGATGGACGTTCACGGAGTTTCTGAACAGCTTGAATGGGCTCAATGGATATCAAATGTTGGTAGTATAATTGCTGCTGCAAATGGTTTAGTAGCGCATCAGTTTTTCCTTCCAGAGATCATCTCCGGGAGCAGTTTTAGAGTGCCAAAACCCGCACTTACGTGTCATCCGGTTCGCCGTTCGGGGCACGCGGTCTCCGGATTTTGATGTGTTTGTTGAGAAACTTGAGCTTCTCGAGCAGCGGCCATTCGCTGCAGTTGACGCCGTTCTTCATGATGCGCCGTTCGACCGTGAACCGGCACCGGAAGTAGGTCATGCGCTTCTTGCACTGCTCCACGTCCATCTCACACAGGCGGCTCAGCTCACGCCAGGCCTTCTCCTTCTTCGACTGAAACTTGTAGTGCGGGTGGCTCTTGTCGTACAGCACCGGCATCCGGCGGTAGTAGTCGCACAGCTTTTCATCTTTCTGTAAGAGGGAGCAAAACAAAAGAAGACTTCCTATTAGTAACCAGTAAGGTCGAGTCTCTTTACGATTGGGGCTATGAAATTTCTTGCTAGGTACGTGTAGGTTCAGTTCGATTTGGGGGCCTATTTAGTGGACGAACCTCCAAAACATCGCTGGATCCATGGCTACTGCGACCGTTCGATTTGGGTGACGTTTGATAGTTCGCCGACAGTACGCTAGATGGCAGCAGGTTGAAGAATGGTGGTGACAACGATGGTATCATCGTTAGCTCCGGTAGTAGTTCCATCATTTTGAACAATGTAGTGTTTGTTTCAACAAACTTTCATATGCATTAGCGCTCAAGTTTACTTGAGATATCACTTTTTGATAATTCACAGCTGTTTAACACGCAAGTAACATGGTAGTATAGCACAAATCTGTCACGATGGAGAGACAAATTATGATTCGATTATTGAGCAACAGACAGCACGGGGGTTTTAATTTAATTCACACTATAATTATAACCCCACCAACGTTGTGAAAGACGCAATTGATCGGTCTACGTGCTTCAGCATGTAGTGGATTATCGAGAGACATCAACACCGGGACATCAGGGAAGCACACATGCGCAGGGGTTCCTCCGCGCACCATGAAACACCGGTGTGTTTCAAAACTTGTATCTTTATAACGTTTAACAAGTTTATTTCCCAATTTCGAAGGCGTCATTTGCGTGAATCGTGCACGATATTTGTGGGAAATGTAAACAACCTCCGTCGACGCTGGCAAACAACAGGCTCTAAAGCAAATTTCCCGGAACAATGAACGGACAATAGGCGCGCACAGGTGGGGGGGAATGGGCGAAATAAATAAAGTTTGAATACCGAAATGTACGAACGAGCGCGAGCAACCTTTTAACATAAATAAACAGCAAAAGAATATAATTTCACAAACAAGACGTCAGGGAACGGAAAGCTGATTGAGGTGTTGAGTTTCTCTTTTTTCCTTTGGTGAAAACCACTACCACTGACAGCGGTTGTGGATGCACTCCTCGCACCTTGTCACAGCATTCGTTCGTCGGTTCGAATCCGGATTTGAATTACAAAACTATTGGTGCTAGCAAACAAAACACAACATGTCTGCTGCTGCACACATCTCCCCACTGCTCCCACCAATCGGGTAGGACAATAAAAACGGAGGAAACTTAAAACGCATTCGAAAATTTAAACCGACCCACTACTCTCGAAAGGTCCAATGGAATCGCTTGCATACATGCGTATAAGTGTTATGTTAAATGTATAATGACGTTATGAAAATGGTGCTGATCTCGAAGGGGCAACATGGAAGACCTCGGCACGATGCACGTAGCGGACGGCAAATGTGAGTTGAGAAGAATTAAGTCGTCTCAAGCGATGGCGCAACATAAACGGCGTCTAAAGCAGCCAATCGAAAGCGGTTTGTGAGCCAGAGGGTGAAACGACGAGTGATTTGAATAGCAGCTAGGCGGCGGCAATAAAACATCAACCGATACCATTGAAACCAACAATCTGCTGCGTATGTCGTGCGTGAGAAGCGCGTGCCGTCAGCCACTATGCTTTGATCTAATGCGATTGTCTTTTTATAGCACGTAATATAATGTAAATAAATGATGTCACAAGGGACGGGACTCGATAGTATCGTGGTGTTAGTGCTAAATCACAGTATACACATACACGCACTACCGCGGATTAGCATTCGGCGTCCACCTATCCGACTAAAGTTCGCACTAAAAATCGTCAACTAAAGCACTTAATGCACCCAAATACCACTCGAAGTGTACAGACGGTCGATTCACAGCCGGAAACAAGTGTAATTGGTCGGTTTGGCGAACAGAACTCGAGCGACTATTTGCTTGAAACACTATCAAACCAACATCCCATCCACCCCTCTTCCCCTCGCCCTGTCAGATGGGTTGCTGTCAGTGGCAGAGTCGGTGAGTCGTCGATGGAGTGCAACTGTCATAACACGGCCACCACTCCACCATACCAATTGGCATGTGTCATTGTTTATTCATCCGCACAGTGTTTCCCATTTGGGGAGGGCAATTTTAAACTACCATCGAGTGCGCCCCAGTGTTTGGTGGGATGGGTGGAAACGATGCTAATTGTGACTGTTGTGTTGGATCGGTCAGGAGCAGCAGCAGCAACAGCAGCCGCATGTATGGGTGTGTGAAAATCATTTATTCCTCTCGGCTGCAAACGGACATTTGCATAACACGTCCCGGGGTTTGTGTTTGCATTTCACTGACCGTTTGTCAGTTCGATTAATCATCTATCATGCACACGAACACAGACAAATACACACACACACACAGGTTGTTGGTGATCTAATTTCAATCGGAATGCGTCGTCCTGCTCACACTAACGAACGTTTGAAAGCGAACGCTTAATGCACTTTAAATCACAGCAGAATCATTGTGAAATCCTTTCAGCAAGATAAGACATATTTCACCGCTTCCTCGCTCCATCTTCTCGAACACACCTGCACACAGGCGCACAGGGC
This sequence comes from Anopheles koliensis, assembly GCA_000956275.1. Lineage (NCBI taxonomy): Eukaryota > Metazoa > Arthropoda > Insecta > Diptera > Culicidae > Anopheles > Anopheles koliensis. Next base: position 2,919 of record JXXB01020254.1, on the reverse strand, counting down.
GAGCAGGTTAAATTAAATTTAATCTTGTTGTACACAACACACACGTACACGGAGCACACATTAACAAATGAGCTCACCGGTAAATCGATCGATAAATTCGAAAATTACATTTCACATTGCCGAATACCGCAAGGGGGCAATGGCACCACTACGCGATAATCCTTGGGAACGAGGCGTGCGTGTTGTTGCACGAAGAGCGGCAGCGATGAAGCCCGAACAACCGAAGTGATCCGTACCGACGACGAACGCGTTGTGAAACACAAACCAGCAAGCGAGCGAGAGCCGAGTCGTGGAGAACACGGTAAGCTGCTCGAACGCACTGTTCGAATGCAGCGTGATATGCCCAATTGTGTCCATTTTCCTGTGAAACTCCCTTAGTGCATGACTCGGGCGCGTCGTTCGCTCTCTTTCCGCATCTCGCTCGCACGAGTGAGTTGCTCTATCTCCCCCGGCCGTTTGTATGAAACTCGAATTTCGTGCATCTCGCTCCCTCGCAAAACCTCGCTCATTCGGGCAGTTTCGGCCCTACTATGGGCGATTTGCGACGGTTCGTCGGACAAAATTAATTCCCGAATCGTTCGCCAGTCGAGCAGTGATGCGTTGTCGTTCGGCGCTTCAAGACAAGATGCGTTGTTGGGTACGCGTGGTAAAAGGAGGGCAATAGCAATAACAATAATAATAACACTACAGCAGCCAGCTCGACATAAGTTTAATCCCCTTTGATTTACGAAGAAGCATGCAGGGATGGTAGCGCCGCGGTTTGGGCCTGGCGGAGGTAAGGAGACACCATCATACACGAACACATCGCCACAAATAACTACTATTGCCTATTTCTCCGCTTGTATTGTTTGCTTAATTCATCCGTTCGTTTGTTCCTGCTATGTGTTCCCCGTGCCTCGCTAGTGTGCTTGGTTTGTTGCTAGGTTGATGGATTCAAGTGCGTAACATTATATGATTGTTACCTTAGCGGTTCCAGCGCGATTTATGACGATGGCACACCCTTCGCCGTTCGTTTGCTGTTAACGCAGCGGTGTATAACTATTAATACACCATTACTATTATCTTACGGTTCATATTTGTGTCTGTGGCCTTTCTATATTTGTTTCCGTCTCTGTTTCTTGTGTACACCACCCAAAGAGACACGCCAGCTTTATTTCTTCCTTTCTGTACGTACGAACGTCCCCGGTTCTGGTTATTGTTTGCTCGGTTTTCCGTTTGCTCTTGTGCCTTCGAACTCCCGGACACGCATTAGCATCATCCTTGTGTTGTGTTATTAATTTTCTCGTCTCTCCGCTCCGCTTGCCCCATCAACGTTAATGCTGATACTTTTACATTTATGTATGCGCACATGTACGGTGGGCCCGAGAAGCCGGCTTACTGTTAAGGGTAGAGGAATTATATTTAGAGAAAGAATCCGGGATGTGTTATTATATTTCTTTATTCGTCTTTCATCTCCCAGTTTTCTCCCATTCCTGTCTCACTCACTCTAGCGTGTTTCGCCGCATCGAAACAACCAATACTATGTTGCTTCTGGTGCTATTTGTTCGCTTATACGTTTCATCTGGCATCACAATGGACGTATATTATTGTGCATGTGAGGAGGAGATTTCTTTCAACCTTTTCCTTCCTCTTTGAATATTTTACCTGAGCCACCATCCCCGTCTCGCTGGCTCGACTTCGAGGGTCCTCCTACTGTCCACTTAGTGCGGTGAAAAAAAAAACGAATCGAAAAATCAAGCAGCAAGCATATCTTAAGATACACCAACAAAGCTAACATGAATTGGGGAAGTGGGCTTTTTGAAGAATATTAGAGAAAAAACCTCAACCATAAAAGCCCTCGCAATGATAAATACTTTTACCACCTTTACATGCCACTAGTAGAGAAGCGAGCGGGCTACAGGAAATAAGAGATCAAACTATAAAAAGATCTTGCCCAACGCTTCACATAACGATCGCTTTCGTATCGCCACCATATTATTAGTCTACCAGCTTCAAACGGCTACCCCTCTACCACGTAGGTCGTGTCTCCCCACATGGTGGAGGAAGGATTAATTATTTTCGATGAAAACTGCTTTCCATGCGTATGGCGTACTGTTTCATCATTTAGGATAGACCCATTATTGCGCTTAGGGTAACAAAAATTAGAAAATTTAAACAGCGTCCGCAAATAGTGTGTGTTTATAAGAGTATAACGGATGAAGTGTGTGCTAAACCATCTGTATAAACAGAAACACTTTAGGCAAATAGAAAATATCAAACTCTGACGGATCTATTCGTACAACGAAGTCCCCCTACGCTTATTTATTTAAATTTCAAATATCTGCTGCGGTGCCAGCATTGAACCGGTTTGATGAATTTCTTGCGGAGGGTTGTGGAACCAAGTTATGTTTCCTGTTATGAATCCATTGTTGATTAAGTATATTCGCGGTTCAAGAGATGGAAGATATGCTCAAAACTATTCTGTTGTAAGAGAAATCGCTCCTGCAGAATATCAGGTTTAAGAACATTCAAGCATGATTTTTTTTATTTCTTACTGATATCTTCAGTGCTATTTCGTGCAAAGAAATGCCCAATTTCAACACAAAGGGGAAAAAATTTGAACGGTAGCGCATCTCCGCAACCCTTTTGTGTCGATTTTACGCCGAACCTTCTTTTAGCTCTGTGCTGCATCATGTGCGAACACATTTTGCGTAAAATCTTACATGTCACACAAACGACATCCAGTTGGGAGATTATCGAAACGAAAGACACAATTGCGGGGCGCGCCGTGAAAAGAAAAACCCCGATCGGAGGGAACTTTGTTTTTAAAAAATTCGAAACGAAATTAAAAACATGCTGTACGTTTGGGCCGTACATTTATATTATATTTACTCGTCGTTCGTTTAATTCATTTTCAAAAACTAGGGTGAGAGGGCCGTG
>JXXB01020238.1:0-15292 GCA_000956275.1 Anopheles koliensis | reverse complement strand
ACAAAAATAACATCGAAATAAGCAGATGTGTTGTATAAGCTGTGTAAGGTCATAAACGGAACAAAAGTGCTGCTTTTACATACATTTTCTACCAAATTGATACTTCTCGCTTATCACGAAGGTATCTTTTTGCTACTGGATGGGCAAAAAGGTGTAGAAACATAACAATGTATTGACATATACGCGGTACAAAAATAGTCATAATTGGTCTTCCCGTACCAAAAAAAAAGACGCAACTAAACGTGTGTCTCACGACAGTACAACGCACGACACGAGGTGTGGAGTTTTAAAAATAAAAATCAGCACATGTGCGATATTCTGTTGTATGCCATATTATTTGTACGACATTACAACACACATGCTTCGCACGTGTGTATTTGTAGCAAGCAGAACATTTTACTTTGACGATGTGGTCACATACTAATGATCGATTATCAAGGGATAATTTAGGGTAGAGGGTCAGATCCGTTGTCCGCCACAATGGTGTCATTTTTTTGTGTGACAGCTTATCCGTGAGGTTGTGTGCAGACCTGTGTAGCTATAGGGGTTTCTGAGTGGAGCATCTATCAATTCCGATTCATCGACTTGATTGTTCTTAATTGTCTAACGTGGAGTTACAATGAACTCGTGCACTATCAAATGGAACATGAACAGAGGAGAACAAACCGAATCGAATACCTTAAATGTTTAATAATGTTTTACCAAAGTGCGCGCTCGTTTTTCCATTTTTGTGTGTGTGCAGTGCAGGTTGTGTGGACAGTGAGGCGGTATTGTCCAACATTTATGATGTTGCATAATTTAGTTGGTGTGCTAGTGTCGTGTGCCATCTGTGCCATCGGTTAGTGTGGAACAGTGAATGAAGCGTGCTGATTGCATGGTTCGAGCGCACTTTCATCGTTTGGAACATTTAATTTATTTTATATATATTTTTTTAAAAGAAAAATCATGATACACTTACCCAGCTATTATGCAATGTCTATAACGCTACGTCGTCGATGCACAATGCATAGTCATTCGCTACTAGAAATGTTTGCATCATTTCTCAACTGTACCGTGGTAATACCGTACGCTCACAAATAGACAGACTGCTTTATTTTTATCCCCATGCTCACTAATTTCTCCACCAGAAAGCGAACCTTATGAAAACCAATCAATATCAAATGAACGATGAATGAAAGAATAGCAGAACTATCTTTTTTCCTTCCAATTTCGTTGAGCTTTTCTTTACAGCGCGAGATCCATTCGAGATCCTTACTAAGCGTCGCCAGCTCAGTGGTTCAGTGATGGGATATTTCCGTGTAAATGTAATATGCTTCCATGATTCGGTCGGTTCAACTTGATGTTCAAGTGCCCATTTTCATTGGCATCGATAGGACGACAGCAGACGGATGCATTTGCCCACCTCCCGGCGTTTTTTTTTGTTTTTTTTTTGAAAAGGAAAAAGTCCTTAGTCCTGCTTCTCGTCTTTGGCGGCGGCACCATCATCACGCGGAGCAACGCCGAGTTCTGTTTCAAGTGCAACGCCGCTTTTTTACACCGCCAATTCATCCATACTTACTCCACTTTACTAATGGCAGGTAACAAAATAGACGGTAGAAAAAGAGTGCATTTCCACACGGACGGCGGTGATGGATTTGAAAAACTCTTGAAAAATTATGCTCAAATTTTGTTTTATGCCGCCTCCCCGGTGGCTGCGCTGTGCTTCAGTATTAGCGCTCCCCGCAGGTTCAAACGCGGAGCAAACGCGCGCGGGGGCTGTGTTCACAACGGGTGCCAACGAATAATATTGTCGTCGCGCGCGGGTTGAAACACGAGGGTGACAAGAGCGAGCGAAACGCCAACTGCGAGAGTGGCTGAAAGGTGGACGACTGATTGTAGCGTGGTAAATTGCGAGAGAAACAGAGACGCGCCACGCACGCTGCACCAGAGCAGCAGGCATGGAAAATTGCTTATGAGAGGAAAACGTGTCCTTTTTCCTCCGAAGAGGGACTACAAGCTCAGCTGGCGCGAACGGTTGGTTTGTCCTGTGGTTTCATGCCAGTGTCGGTTCAGACGATGCCGGAAACGGTTCTGTTTTTCTAGAGTGTGTATGTGTGTTTTGTTGTGCCCGGTATATCGGGTATCTAACGCCTGGGAAATGTTTGTTGTGCGTTTTAAGCGTCATGCAAAATAAGCCAATTGTGAAGCGTTATGTCGAAATAATTTCACTTGAAGTGATTAATAATTACGTTCAAAAGTGATTAATCCACATTTTGTCAAAGTTAGCCTCATCGAAACACGTTTCTCCATGTTAGATGTGCAAGAGGGACTTATGGGTTTATCGGTGAAGTTATTACTATAAGGATTTATCGGTGAACTGTGCGTGGATTTATCGGCTGTGTATCAGCGTGCTAGTGTTTTTCGGAATTAAACTTCAGAAGTTGAAAAATCGGTTTCAATAAAATTGAAGGCAAATTGTGTTCAGGAGAGGCTATGAAACATGCAAGGAGGTTGCAATATAATCTGTGTGTACAGTTGGTTTGGTTTGGAGAACACATTCTGCGTTCGTGTGCTTCACCTACACAGTTTTTCATGAGAATATCCTCAAAAACTGGCAATCACTCTTGAGGAAGGTGTGCCAATTTTTTGCCTATCGATTAATTATAATTTTGACATACGCTATGTGCAAATCACATGTGTGTCTGCGGGTGCACATGTACCAAACGGAAGAGTGCTAATTATAAAATTTACTACATTTGACTCATGCATCACCCGACTCACACATTGGTGCAGAACGATATATAGGGGTCGTTATTTTTGTCATGGTTAGTGACTTTTATTACCTTAAGGTATTAGAATTCAACCATGCATATGCAGCTGCCCTAACCCTTCGTATGTTGTACAATTTTATGGCCGGCTTTTGCTATACAATTCTATACATTTATATTGTAAATCATTGCTTTTTTTATTCGACGATTATGTTTTATTCGCATCAATTGGAAACTGAATAGTACGACATATTATGGGAGTGGTATAAATACCGTCAGCGTATTTTGAGCTACAGCGATTAAAGCAAAATTTGACGTATATTAGAAAAGTGATAAAGATACTTTTTGTTGCCCTTAATTGGATCATCATCAAGAGTGGCCGGAAACGCAGGTGTGTTTGCATAGCAAATTTAATTGCACGCCCTCTGTTGGCACTCCGAGAGCTAAAAAAGGAGGATATTTGGTAAAGGAAAGAAGGTACCTTTCGCTAAACTTCACAATCAACCTCCACGGTGACATTTGATTTATTGCTGATAATAGAAGAGAAGGTGAAAAAGCGGTCATACCCGTGTTTGTACACACGGCGGAAGGATGTTGTGGCGAAAAAGGTGTACATCTTATCTTAGTTCCCAATCCACCGTAGAGCGTGGTTTGTGGTAGCCAGGAAAAGGATAGAAACGGGAAAAGGAAATTAGAATTCTTAGATGTGACAAGCGAAGCGTTTTATTGCGGTACTTGGGCTGTAGAAGAAGTTGATTTGCTGCGATTGATTGTGCCCAGAAAAGGTTTCCTCTCTTACTCTTTCTCGCTCACCCTCAAGGGAAATAATATTGTGGTTGCGGTGTCCACTTTGACATTTTACGCCTGTCTGCAGTCGTGTGTCCTATTTTAATACCACCTGGATATGGGTGTACAACACATCACGGTTTCTACTGACGCTGCAAAAAAAAAAACCCGTGCATCAATTCACCGGATGTATTGTGTGAGCGGATGCCAACTATGCCGGTTGGCACCAATATGTGCATCTGTTCGGTACTGACCGCAAAAAGTCCGCAATATCATTTGGCTAATTCATCGCCGCCGCCCGTCGTCATAGGTTTCGGTGTGTTGCGTACATGTGTCCAAACGAACTGTTAAATTGTCCTAATTACATGCGATTTGTAGTTCTCGTCCGTGTTCATATATCTGTGCCAGGAGTAGCGCTGTTGTTCCCAAGCAGGACGTTTGCGTACTAGAGAGCGTAACAAATTAATTAACAGAAAAGCCGACACGTTATCGTGAAATTTAAAAGTGGAACGCCCATTGCAGTAACGTACGACACTGAGAATTGACCCGTTTTAACGTACAGTGGACACTATTCATTACTAGCTGCCAAATTTTAGTCGTCGTCAGCGATGCTATCCAACGACAGCGTAACATAAATACTTCCGAGTGCTAGTGTTTCAGCAAACAGCGAAAGCAAACGTTCAACTATACACTCCCGCTTTTGTGTGAGAGGAAGAGAGAAGGTGATTAGAACTGTCGAAGTCTCAACTCGAGGCTCAACGATGGATTATCAGTGCATTGTAATTTACACCATCGTGCGCATCACGCCGTATCATCCCTTCAATTCACTCTCGGAGCTGAAGGCGAGCCAGGAGGGATGTTTGGATTGGATTAAGTTCTACATCAAAAGGTTAGCAAAAGCGCTGATGCAAAGGAGCAGCAGATATTCGATCGTATGGAAAGGGAAGTGTGTGGGAATGAATACGAAAAGCCGCGTGTTTATTTTACCTCGCAGTTCACTATGCGTTGTGCAGAATGTTGTTTATGGTTGGCAAGGATATTGGAGATGATGGTACCATTTTTGGCCGTAGGCAACATGAAAGCCTAATAATTGTGCTAGGGATTGTTAGGAGAACGGAAAGAGCGATGGCAGCCGTGAGGCATATGTGACCGTGTACAGACCACTCTCTATAAGTCCACATGTTTATGATCACAATATTGCGCCCACTGCGAGATTTTACCAAAGATGTTTATTTATTTCAAAACATTACTTAAGTAAGCAGTATCATCCTCTGCGGTGCGTTCGTACAAAAAAGCGCTTCCATTTGTACGTACATCTAATTGACGGTGACCTTTATATACTACCTACAGTCTATTTTCTTGACGGACTACTGATTTATTTCAGTTCTACAACAGTCAAAGATGATTCGCAGGACACTGTTTTGCTCCGTTTAGTCTTTTTATTCTATCTATCTTTCCCTAGTGCAGGGTTTCTAAGACGCGTCCTTTGTATAAACAATGAGCCAAGCATGTGAGTGAAATGCTTCAGGATGTGGTTTATTTGGTCTAGGTTTATTAGCACTCTTAGAGGCTAATGTGCGTGCGGGAGTGCCATTGTGCAATAGTCACGCACAACGCGCACGTCCTCTCAAGTCTCAAGCAGTACTCACGGAGGAGTGATTTTGCCTCCAAACCTCACGTCTGTTTCCGATACAAAATGGAAAAGATATAAAAGAAGCCAATCATATTCTCTTCAGCGCTCCCCCAAGGCACTGAGATTAGGATAGGTCCCGATGTCGCGAAAGTAAATTAACTCTTCCAGAATGATTAAAAACTTTTTCTATAACACTTTCGTTTAGCATTGTTGTTATAGATATTTCGTTATACTTTGCTGTGAAGCATCGAAACATCGTTTAATTTCGTTTTCAGTACGATGTATTTCATGTATCGTGCTCGGTCTGTAGGGCAGTGATTATGTTTAAATCGGGTTTCCACTGCGACGCAGAAACGTGTTTCGTTCATCACCTGTCGCCCGGTGGTTCATCTTTGTCGATGTAAAAAGCAGATGCAGATTGAAGGCGGGGAGTCGCGCACGCCTGCTAAAAATAATCTTATTGATGTAATGGAATTTATTAAACTTCCTGCCATCCTCAACCGACAAAACGGTTGACTAGCGAGTTGAGAGCGAATCCAGGTTGATCTGTATCGACCCGTAACTGAAAGAGTGAGATATAAGCAAGGTGGTATGGGTACGGGGAAGGATCTGTGTCCTGTGAGCGAAAATACATGAATCCTCCCATGTTCGATGTCGTTTGCCGTTAGAGAAACTTTACTCACCGCCAATCATAGGAGATGCTAGAAATTGAAAACGGATTCTTAGCGTGGGATTGACTTTCGATACGAATTAGAACCGTTGTGAATGTCCTGCCTGCAGCGTGCTATGTCATTAGGAGTGTGTCGGCTGTAAACATAATCCTACTAATCCCGTTTCAATACGAAACCTATATTAATTTTTTTTCATTTGATTTTCTGCATTGCTCAAGTGTGCGGAACGAACCAAAGGGGTGAGAGGTGTATTGCGCGTGCTATACCGGAGCGAAAATCCACCCACTCCCATGTGTGTATGTGTTCCCTTTCATATAACTCTATGCGAATATAAAGGAAAGGAGAGAGCACACCAAATGAGGTGAAAACTTGTAGGTGCCTTCCTTGCTTCGTGGCGGTATATTTGAAAGGGTTCGTAATCTTCCACCTGAATGGCATGATTATCCAGCTAGGACCATTTTAGGGTGTATGGCTTTGCACGGAACCTGTCAAGTGTGAACTGTATTATTATGTGAAAGCAATCCTAAATTATTGAACCTATCGTTTTTTATGTAAATAGCTGATGAACAGTTTTTTAAACTTACAAATCATTCGCTGCTCTACCATTTATCCCTATCCATACTAACATCATTCTCGTTCTTAATTTCAGAGCTGTTGCGGCCTATCTGCGCGCGCTGAACCTGTCGCCAAACAATGCGGTCGTGCACGGCAATTTGGCCTGCGTGTATTACGAGCAGGGGCTCATCGATCTGGCCATCGACACGTACCGGCGTGCGATCGATCTGCAGCCCAACTTCCCCGATGCGTACTGCAACCTGGCGAACGCGTTGAAGGAAAAGGGCCAGGTGAAGGAGGCGGAAGAATGTTACAACATCGCGCTCCGCCTCTGCCCGAACCATGCTGATTCGCTCAACAATCTGGCCAACATAAAGCGCGAGCAGGGCTACATCGAGGAGGCGACTCGGCTGTATCTGAAAGCGCTCGAAGTGTTTCCCGAATTTGCGGCCGCTCACTCTAATCTGGCGTCGGTGTTGCAGCAGCAGGGCAAGTTGAACGAGGCGCTGCTCCATTACAAGGAAGCAATTCGCATCCAACCGACGTTTGCTGATGCATACTCGAACATGGGCAACACGCTGAAGGAGATGCAGGACGTGGCCGGTGCGCTGCAGTGCTACACGCGCGCAATTCAGATCAATCCAGCGTTCGCCGACGCGCACAGCAACCTGGCCAGTATTCACAAGGACTCGGGCAACATCCCGGAAGCGATTCAATCGTACCGGACGGCACTGAAGCTGAAGCCCGACTTCCCGGACGCGTACTGCAACCTTGCCCACTGTCTGCAGATCGTGTGCGATTGGACGGATTATGAGGCGCGCATGAAGAAGCTGGTGTCGATCGTCGCCGACCAGCTCGATAAGAATCGGCTACCGTCGGTGCATCCGCATCATTCAATGCTGTACCCGCTGTCGCACGAATTCCGCAAAACCATCGCTGCGCGACACGCGAACCTTTGTCTGGAGAAGATTAACGTGCTGCACAAGCCACCGTACAAGTTTGGCCGGGAGCTGGTCGGACGGTTGCGCATCGGTTACGTGAGCAGTGACTTTGGCAACCATCCAACGTCCCATCTGATGCAGTCGATCCCGGGCCTACACGATCGCTCCCGGGTGGAGATCTTCTGTTACGCGCTCAGTCCCGACGACGGTACAACGTTCCGTGGGAAGATAAGCCGTGAGGCGGAACATTTTATTGATCTTTCGCAGACACCGTGCAATGGGAAGGCTGCAGATCGGATTCATGCCGACGGTATCCACATTCTGGTGAACATGAACGGGTATACGAAGGGAGCGCGTAACGAAATATTCGCCTTGCGGCCCGCTCCAGTGCAGGTGATGTGGCTCGGCTATCCCGGCACGAGTGGTGCCTCGTTTATGGACTATATCGTTACGGATGCGGTCACATCGCCTCTCGCGCTCGAGGCGCAGTACAGCGAGAAACTGGCGTACATGCCGCACACCTACTTCATCGGTGACCATCGGCAGATGTTCCCGCACCTGAAGGAGCGCGTGATTGTGAGCAACAAAACGCAAAACAACGGTCTAGCCGACAACGTGGCCGTCATCAATGCGACCGATCTGTCGCCGCTGGTCGAAAGCACCGACGTCAAGACGGTTCGGGAGGTGGTGCTCGCTAACAAACCGGTCGAAATTCAGCACAAGGTAGCGGAACTACCGACGACGACACCGATCGAAACGATGATTGCATCCGGTCAGGTGCAAACCTCGCTGAATGGTGTCGTCGTGCAGAACGGACTGGCGACAACGCAAACGAATAACAAAGCCGCCACCGGCGAAGAGGTACCGCAGAACATCGTCGTAACGACGCGACAGCAGTACGGTCTGCCAGACGATGCGATCGTCTACTGTAACTTCAACCAGCTGTACAAGATCGATCCGTTGACGCTTCAGTCGTGGATTACGATACTGAAGCACGTACCGAACTCGGTGCTGTGGCTGCTACGCTTCCCCGCCGTTGGTGAGGCGAACATTCAGGCCACCGCACAACAGTTGGGTGTTTCGGCCGGGCGCATCATCTTCTCGAACGTCGCCGCTAAGGAGGAGCACGTACGCCGTGGTCAGCTGGCCGACGTTTGCCTGGATACGCCGCTCTGCAATGGGCACACGACCTCGATGGACGTGCTGTGGACGGGTACGCCGGTCGTTACATTGCCAGCCGAAACTCTTGCATCGAGGTAGGTTGCATCTGAAGAAAAAACAAAAAAAACAATACATACATTTTCGGATGAAATTTTAATTATTTGCTTGTTGTATATCTCGTCTTCTAGGGTTGCCGCATCACAGCTGGCAACGCTTGGCTGCCCGGAGTTGATCGCTAAATCTCGACAGGAGTATCAGGACATTGCGATCAAGCTCGGCACGGACCGCGAATATCTGAAGGCTATGCGAGCAAAGGTGTGGGTGGCCCGATGCGAGAGTCCACTGTTCGATTGCAAACAGTACGCCCAAGGGCTGGAAACGCTGTTCTACAAGATGTGGGAACGTTTCGCACGCGGCGAACGACCCGATCACATTTCCGCGAAGGAAAAGTAAATTCTTTATTGTGGAATACCTTTTTTTAACACGATTACAAGTTCTCTGTGGAAAGCATTTTGCACCGCTCACGGAGTCGCGCACGCAGTTGACAGTAGGTTTCCTGCGCGTGTAATAGGTTTGGTTTTTTGTTGTTAATTTTATAAGATTTTCCTATGTTAGGGATCGACGTATATACGGGAGAGGCAGGTGAGAGCTATGACAGGCTTTTATATTTTCACTTTAGCATTATTTTACGGTCAGAACATATTCTAGCAGTTGGGCTAGTAGGTCCACCCTGGGGAAGATTCATTTCAAACTGTTTGTAAAGGTTGTTACTTAAGTTCAAACGAGTGGCACGGTTAATTAGATCACGTAGGAACTCTTCAAGCCTAACAATATCTGTTTGGGGTTCATGCAATTATCATGCTTGTACATAATGAAATGACGATGTTCCGAGTATATATTTCGCGCATGAGTTGAGGGATTTAGAGAGCACAATACTGTATTATCGAAACGGGAATCAATGCGCAAGTAAAGAATGACAGTTTCTTAAAGAGAAGGATCCCATGGCAGCGGCGATACGCATTATAATATTTCCTTATTACTTTTACCGGATCCAGTAGGTCGCTAATGGAGTTGTATATACTTGCATGTGTCGGATAGTTTTATAGAATATTTGAACTCCCTGTTGTATGAGGTTTAATTTCTACACCCGTACGATTCAGTCGAATTATATTCTATCGGCTTATTCGCGATCCTATCAGATAAGAATTTTGAATGAATGTTACGATTAAAGAAAAACAGTTTACAATTACTTTAAACAAACACACTGCGTTTCTTTTTATAATTTTTATCCTTTTGGGGGGCTTTATGAAAGAAAATTCCAGGGCATGATTTTTGCCAAATTGTTTTACCGTTTAATATGGATGAGGCCGAAGCAAATACTGCTGTAAAAAAGCGGAGCAGAAGTAAATATATATAATATGTGCATCATGTACTTCTTATGACAGCTGATTTCATAAGGCAGCAGGTACTATTTAATGCTCCATTTTGGAAAATTATCAAATTTTATGAAAATTGCTAAAACAGCCGGACATCCCATTCAAAGACTTACTCCATTCTTCGACACTACGTCGTAAACGCTGTAGCGGTTGTCAGCCGGGATACCGATTAGTTCACGTCAGGCGCACAAAAACAAACGTAAAAGTCGGTGTCATGTAAGCTTTTCCGATTTCCCTCGAGGAAAATATTGCTCTGGAGTTGGCCGAATCGTGCGCGCTTCGGCGATGTGAGTAACCGAAGATTTCCCCTTGATGAAGGACCGCGAGTGGAAGGTAAAAGAAGGGAGAGTGAGAGAGAAAGATGGTGGACGGTGGGTTCCGGGCGGGGAGGGTAAAGAAAATCGGCATCCGTGCGATGCGATGGCCTGTGACGTTTTTCCTTGTTTCTCCCAAGCGCGCAGGATGCGAGGAAATTTCTCTCACACAAACGGATTCGTCGTGTCGACCGATTTAGTGGGCAACTTTTCCGTGATGCAAATAAAGAAGGTGTCGTAGTTCCCGTGAAGTGGAGTGTGTAGCTGCGGAAAAGAAAGCTAACAAATTGCATCGTTCACTTGTTTTTGCCAGTGAAAATCTGTTTTACGACGACAGAGTGAAGATCCGGAAAATTATCGAGAGATACCGAAAACGAAACAGGATAGCTTTTCCATCCGCTCCACGCGTGTGCCATGCAATGAATTTAATCGCCAATGGTGCTAACTTTGTTGACGAAGCCAGCGAAAATAATAGCATTCCAGCATCTTCGTCAATGGATGTGCTGATGTGAGCAACACCGCTTTGAGATTCGACCGCGACTTAAATCCCTAGAATGGAAGACCCATTTTTCGTGGTAAAAGAGTAAGTTTCGGCAAGGTGTTGTTTTGTAGTGTGATTGCAGGCACATAGGAAAAGAAGTCCATCCTCTTTCCTGCTTCGCCGCATATGAACGTAGGAGTTTCTGCAACGCGAATTTAATATTGATCGTTTTTGAGCTAGACATGCTGGACGGCACGGGTTTTGGCTAGTTGAAGTTTGCCGAACGCGAAGAAAGCTGTATGTGGACGATTACAGCATGAATCTGTAGCCACTATGTAAGTAAAGCAAGTTGCCACCGTTTCCAACGTTACGAAAGGTTTGGAAAATTGGCATCCTACGCTTGCACAGCTTACTCGGCTCGCTATATCGTCGTACCATATTTACAAACCGTATGGAAGTTTGGCGAAATCGCCTTGTGTCGTCATCGATAAAACGTTCCTACTGTCGAATTTTCCCCCACCTTACCGCATTCGCAGTGTTTGATGCAAGCCAGCAAGCAAGGAAACTCGATTTCAAAGTGAGCGGACTCCACCGTGTATGTGCTAGTGCCTGCGGGTTCTTAATTAAGTTTTATTTCGAAACCGTAACCAAAAACGCCTGACGACTGGCCGTTTGCATAGACGATGACAGAAGGCAAACATCCTTTCGCACAGAACGGTCGCGGATTGCGAAATAGGCATCAAATCCATCGCGAATCACTACTGCCACCTCCGTGACGCCGTTTACAGCGCGGCGCTGCAGCGCCAGGCACGGACACAGGATCCGCTGGAGTCGCGCAGGAAACCGTCCTTGCAGAAGCATTTGTCAACGCAGGGCTTGTCGCATTTTTTGTCCCAGTCATCACCGTTGGTGCACGTGCGTTCGCAAGCGGTTCCGCAACGCTGGAACTCTTCGTTGTCACCGCACTGGTTAGCTAGATTGTTAGTAGAAAAATCAGACGAAAAAAAAACAGTTCTCGTTAATGATGTCAACCGGCCGCACGTAACCGAGGACACACACTTACCCGAGGCGCCCAGAATGGCGAACAACGCAACGACGAGCAGGACGAAGATGGCGCGCATTTTTACGAAGGTCGCTCAGAATTGCTTTTGGCAATCGAAGAAAACAGACTAGGTTTCGCAGCTCAATGCGGTCCCATCTTATAGTGTCCTCGCTACAGCTGGGGCTTGTTTGCACAAGTGCGCTTACTACATTTGTGGGAAGCGGCGACCCGCCAAATCTTGAGTGATTCGTCTCTTCAGCGAAACGTGGCGGTTTATTCTGTTTTACCGAGAATACCATCGGCCATGTGATAGTGCTGCACTGCTTCCAATTAACCTACAAAAAACTGATATTTTACCAAATATGTGTACTCGGTAGAATCGGTGTTAGTAACGTATGAAGCGGATGTATCTGAAAGCATTATTCATCTTTCGATATTCGTCATAGACATGCATCATGCAATGTTGGGGATTTACAGCTTTTGTGTGTCGAACCGATACGCACACACAAACACCTATCATACGGAGCTATTTGTACAGATTGTATGGACAGACGTTCTTGAACAACCGTTGCAAACTACAAAGAACTTTTCTGGGTGGTAAGATAAAACAGAGGATCTGCATTTTCTAATGAAAAAATCCCCTCTTTTAGGACCATTGTCTACCAACATGAAGATAATTACACCTTAAAAATCATTCTAATGCTAGTTCTAATTAAATTCTGAAAGTCAAAGAGAGGCTGCACAGTTGAATGTACTATTTTAGATTAATATTCCAATGTCCTGGCGGTTTTGGGGCTAAGCTGGTTTTGGTGCG
This sequence comes from Anopheles koliensis, assembly GCA_000956275.1. Lineage (NCBI taxonomy): Eukaryota > Metazoa > Arthropoda > Insecta > Diptera > Culicidae > Anopheles > Anopheles koliensis. Next base: position 2,711 of record JXXB01020238.1, on the reverse strand, counting down.
TTTTTTGTATATTGCAGCGAAGTATTCAAAGCATTGAATAAAACACGCGGCTTGTACAATCGGTGGCGCGAGCTGAACGATGCACATTCGGGTGGATCCACCGCAGAGGCTGATTGGACAACAACGGAATTGAAAAATTCACTTCGCAGCATCGAGTGGGATTTGGAAGATCTCGAGGACACTATCAATATCCTTTTCCAATGCAAACTATATACTTTTCTACCCTTGAACGAAGGCGATGACATTTCCATTAGCTTTCCTTAACCGGCGCTTCCTGCACGCATTATAGAGAAAAATCCGAGCAAATTTAAAATCGACAACCGGGAACTCTCCAGCCGTCGGCATTTCATCGACGCCACCAGAGATGAGGTGAAATCGATGAAAGATCGTATGAGCATTAGCCGCAACCGTGATCAGGATATAACCGCACGCCAACCGCTACTGGACAACGTCGAATCGTCGTCACCCGCGTGCAATAAAAACTACATCAATAACAACAGCATCATATCAAACGGTGGCATCGGGGTCGCTGTGCTGAATGGAACTGGACCGACGGGTGTGCTGAACAACAACCACCACCACGCGCTCAGCTGTAACCTGAACAACAACAGCCAGGCGAACAACCTGAACCTCGCCGAAACCGGAAAGCATCTGATCAGCTCGGCCGGCGCAGCGATGGCTTCGCGGCACAGTGGAGCCAAGTACTCCAAGCTGGAGAACAACCTCGACGACAGCCCGAGCCACTACGTGCCCTCGTCGTCGGGGGGCGGTGGAGCGGTGCTCGATTCCAGCTCGAGCCGCTTCGTGGAAGATACGCTCGCAACACAGCATCGCATCCTATCCGGACAGGATGAGCAGCTGGACATTATAAGCGACTCGATCGGAACGCTCAAAACGGTCTCTCGACAGATCGGCATCGAACTGGACGAGCAGGCTGTGTAAGGACAGGGGTTGAGGGGAGTTTAATAGTTCCGTGCAATAAATATGTTTCATCTACCGTCTCTTTGCAGGATGCTGGATGAATTTGGCAATGAGTTAGAACAAACGGACTCCAAGCTAGATGCTACCATGAAGAAAGTAGCGAAGGTACTACATATGACCAACGGTAAGTTAGTGCATCCTTGAAAGTCGGTGCAAAACACACTCACAAACATAAATTGTTTGCTTCACTTATTTCCTAGATCGGCGACAATGGACGGCAATCGTGGTTCTATCGATAGCGCTTGTAGTTGTGATAATTATTTACATCATACTCTAATCTATATCGATATCTACGATAGTGAAAAAAAAACACAATTACCACGGGTATGAAAAAGTGCGCGTGCGAGGTGACATGTAGGTTTTAATATTTAACCATTATTTTCCTTCCATCCTAGTGGGCGCGAATACAAAGGATGTTTTTTTATCGCACATACCAAAAAAAACAAACACACACACACACATTTCACTTACGTAATTGCTTCCCCTCCATTCCTTCGTATGCGAAGTGCAACAAGGTTTATATATTTAAGTTTAGGAAATTTTTTAAATTAATGTGATTATGTTACGCTTAGATTATGTTGTAGAAAAAATCAAACTCGTGTATCGATCGCGGAGGGAAACAGTACCCATTTCCAGCAGTTGCATCAAACCCATTAAGACTTCTAACAGCAACTGGTCGAGACATTGTAAATATCGTGGTGATCATTTCCTTTCCGGTTCCGCGCGGGGCGGGACGCACGTTTCCTCAGGTTCGATAGTCCGGTCTAATTTTGTATTTGTTTTACAAGAACGCTTTCGTTCGCGTGCGTGTTTCCTGCTGAAGTGACACGCGATTTGTATGGAAGCTTCCTCTCTATACTTGCGAATGATATTGTAACATTGTGTGCCCGTGACGTGTATCGTTTTATTTCCCTGTACATGGGAGGTAAGCATTCGTTCTAGTCATAGGTTCAATATTCATACACACACACATGCGTACATGTAGTGAAAGATTAAGATAAAAAAGTATATACTGCGAATAAAGCATACGGCGGTAGCTGATGAGTGTAGTTTGTCCCCACAAAACAGACATATATACGTGGATTTCGTTAAGTCTTCGTGTTTGTACCGATATTTACGTTTAAAAATGATAACATATTTCAAAATAGAACGATAAAACCAAACCAGTAGATGAAGCCGGCGATGAAAGGCAGGCTATCGAAAGGATGCATATATTTTTCTGGTGCAATTAATTACATATAATCGACTAAACTGTACTATCCGTTCGATGCAGCCAAATTTTCTCTATATTTGAAACACATGTCGACCCGACAACATTCAACTAAACACAGACACACACACGCAAACAGGAACAGATAATCGAAGCATGTAATGGACAGTACATAAAACTAACCCGGTAGAAACTTGCAGGGCAAATCCGGAGGAGGCTGTCTTCCTCCTAGGCGTCCGCATGTATGTAAGGACCAGACCGGAACGTGTTAGCATGTTAGCGAGTCGCTCGTTCACACCCCATCTAGAAGTTGATTAACAGGCCGTGGTGAAAGGGTTTTGAAATTCCAAGTAATATTTTTGTCTTGTAGCAATTTATTCGATTAACAACAATATATAGGGAACTGAGAGAGAAATTATGTTCTTTAAATTTCCATAAAAAACATCATTTTGTTTGACTCTTTCGTTAAGTGATGTATCACAACGCTATCCAAGAAGCAGATAAGTAATCGCTTGCGCAA